>JAYESA010000004.1:122784831-123057331 GCA_036927795.1 Iris macrosiphon
GATGAGCACTCGAGTAGTTCTATTCAGAACTTGCTGGTTTCTGGTAGCATTTCATGTAGGATGAATCTTGCTTTGAGTAATGGTGATCTTTATCACCCCAACAAGCAGAGATCCGATCTTCTTCTTCTACTTCTCATATGTTAAGTTGTATTACGTTCTGACTTATTGCTACTGCGTTTGCAAGAAAGAACAAAGTTTATATTTTGATTCATTGTAATCAGTTTCTGAAAGTTGTAATCGAGCTTCATATTATAGTTCTTTATTGAAATCGAGGATAGTTAGAGAGAAACTTTTGTGTGAACCTCTGATCTCGACTACAACTTTAGGATCCAACAGAGGATATTCTGAAAGGATTACATAAATTTCTATTCCTGGCCTCGTTCTACCATCTTTTAATTAAGCCTCAGGACTAATAATCTTAAAGCAAGATCCAAGTAAGATGGAGAACAATTGTGCAAACCTTCTCGACACAAGTTTTAACAAACTTGAGAAGTTTGACGGTGAGCTCTTTAACATTTAGAAGAGGAATGTCAGTCTCAATCTTCAACTCGTGAATATTGATTACATGTTGACAGAACCTGAGCCTACTATTTCAGATGATGCTCGGAGGGTTCCTGTGGCCACTACTTTGTAGACGAAGTAGAGGAGAGACAACAACCTCTATAAACTACTATTTTTGAACTTCGTAGATGATTCTTTGGCAGAATCATACAGTAAGACGGTCCAGGTAAAGGACATCTGGGAGTCTCTGGAGAAGCACTACATGTCTGGTGAGAACAGAAAAAAGATCCATGTGACCAAAAAATCCTGGAAGATGCGATTTGAGGACAATAAGACGAGGTTGTCTCAAGTCAAGGTATTTTTGACATCACGTCAAAACTTGAGGATGAAGGCATGCCCATGGTCAACACATTCCCCGTGGGGGCTATTGTCGCTAAGCTCCTGCCTTGGAGCAACTTCATTGCGGACATGCACCGTAAGAAGATGTAGGTCAATCTTGAGCTGTTGACTGGGAAACTTTCAAACTGCTTCTGGGGAGAAGCTGCGCTCACGGCTACTTTAATTCTGAACAGAGTATCGTACGCAACTTCCGATGTCACTACTCATTGTAACCACCTAAAATTAGGACTAGAAGTATTTTTATAATTTTGCTAGTATTTGTTAATTATTTAGTTATAGTTAATTAAGTATTTAATTATAATTAATTAGTGTTAGTTGGCATGGATAGAATATTTTCTTCTATAATAGGTAGATACCCTCCCATAACTAATTAGATTTTCCCCTAACCAAAAAGATTCCATTCATGACAATTCTAGAAACTAATTAGAGAGTGAAGATGTCATTCTCCGTTCTCGAAATACGTATTGTAACATATTATTTCTTTCTTGTATTATTCGTTCCTTGTATGATAATTAGGTTGCATGGAGACTAAACCCATTCTTTGGTTCAACTTGGTTCATGGTTTACTTATGTGGCTATGATTGATTATGACTTAATCCAATGGCCAAACATACAACCCTAGCTTTCATGACCCGCACCCGGATATTCGGGCACGAGTACATAGATACGCCCAGCCTATACCACAGAATCGGCGGTAGAACGCTGTCTGGGTCATTTCTAACTATCTAACATCTCAATAATATAATATGGTACCTGTCAATCATCTCAACTCCAAACGGAGGAGCAATATGGTATCTCACAAGTATATCTAATCTCAATCACAAACAACTAAGGAAGAATAATGCACGAATGGAATAGCGAAGGAAAGAACAAGATACAATCCACAATCTGAAATAATATACAAGATGTGAATCCACTAAAAGAATAGTCTAATATAATCTCAAACAAATATAACTAGACCTCCTCGGGCTCTTCAACTAAGTCCTCCTGGTCAATGGGAGTATCCTCTAAATATACGCCGTCCTGCGGCCCAAAGAATGTGGGACACTGCTCTAGAAGCAAGTGATCTGGAAAAATATATCCAGTCAAGATTGGAGCGAAGTACATACCTCTGAAAGCAGTTTCAATAGCATAATCAAGCATAAAAACAGATATAGAAATGAAATACAAGATCACTAAACATATGAATGATGAACAAGATATACAAGTAATATACGAGAATATAGATCAACAATATGAATATCAGCAATATGATGAAGTAACTGCAATCTAAACTAACTAATGTTTCTCAGAATATAAGTTTATTATGTGATCGGGTTGGGTGAACATGATCAGGTAAGATGGATTACAAGTGAGGTATGTAACCAGAATGTACACGATTTATAACAATGGCTTTGATCACATAATCAACTCCTACTCTCCCACCCCCAACTAATACTAATGGATCCAATCATGACACACTACGAACACAAAAATATAACCACTGTTACGAGCAGTGGGTGTACACGAATATCATAACCACCAAACACGAGCGGTGGGTGTACACGAATAAGCACACTGAACACGAACAGTGTGTGAATACAAAATATAATCAATACCCAATATACACGATAAGATATAATGTACACGAGTACCCGCTGAACACGGAAGGGGATAACATCTCATGACGGGATCCATATAGCACCAGTCTATAAAATTATTGTGTCGGGATCAATGTATACAATTCTAGAACATGCATATATACAATATTATAAATTGAAAACTATCAGAGAAATGTACTCACCTGACGTCCTGAGCAAGGTGTGTCTCTCGATGCCCAAGCCGGTGTCTCACAACATATATATGGTATGTTGCATCAATACAAGGTTCAATATTAAAAATAAGTAAAGTTGATGAAGTTCTAGATTAATACGTCATTTCTAAGTCAAACCAATAAATTCTAGGTTGCAAGAGTCTAATGCTAAGTCACTAAGTCGATACACTATGAAACTATGCTATGCTAGCTAAGCTAAGAAACAACAAGGCATTCAAAGATTCGTATCCTAAGATACGCAAGTTTTGAATATGAAAATAAGGTTTTATATCTATATATTCAAGTCAAATATAATAATTATATCAAAAAAATTTAAATATGATACCTTGGCCTTGCACCAATGCATATCGCACCTAATCCGATACCCAAACCCAATACCTTGGGTATCGGCCCGATACCTTGGTATCCCGAGGCAACCCAACACTTAACCAACTCAAACCTACATATATAAACCAAATACTATAGTATCTAACTGATAATAATAACAACTAAAACAAGTATATATATATATATATATATATATATATATATATATATATATATATATATAACTAGCTCTTAACAAAAAACTACACTAACTGACACTACACACTAATACATAACTAACTAATTATATAATCAAGTATATGTATATAATCAATTAACTATACCAAACACAATCAATTAACTAGATGTATATACTACACTTAAACCCATAAATCTTACTTGAGTGAACATCACTGATACTTCTCGATACCTCACTCAACTAACAAAAACTGAAACTAAACTATATATTAACTAATAGATCAACTAACTACCTTGTAAACCCCCTCACCAAAAATTAGGCCTACTTGGCTTAGATAGCGCAATTAGGGCTAGTTGAACCCAATTAGAAATAGAACATGGCGTTTAAATTAATTTTATAATATTTATATCACTTAGTGCACCTTACCGTTGCTTCGATAATTAGAGTACTACGCTAGCCACTGCCTTCCTACAAACTTTACATCCTTGCCCTAGTCGTGCCCGCCTTTCATTCTGACCTTTGTGTAACTTATAATTATGCCTTCTTGTGCGTCATTTTAGTCGCACAATATTCGTCGCAGACGTTATTATTTAATTCTAAAATAATTCTAACTTTGTATCCTTGTGCGTTCCAATCGAAATTGGAGACACCATCTTGATCCGTTTCGTGCAACCCAATTTATGACAATATTCTACTCTGAGTCTTTTATGTCCATGACACTTGTGTCCCACCTAATTTTAGCTCAAAGTACTTCAAATTAATTCAAGAATACCGTGTGCATTAATTTTAATTAAGTTAAACCCAATTTTCGTCTTTGTGAAAATTTCTAATTGTTGGGCGCTTTTATGCAAAAGCACATTGAGGTGTCCACACCATTGGACAATACATGAAGAAACCCATTTTTTCTTCATTATTTGGTCAAGTAAATTTTTCCCATAATTTTTGGAATGTGCAACGCGTAACATCGCCCCTCATTTTAAACCTATCATTGCATTTAAATAATATAATTTTTAGACCTCCAAACATCCTCATGGCAAGCCAAGGCCCACTCCAAGGAGGTGTTGACCAAGCCCAAGGTTTCTAGGTCAAACCAAACCCCCTTACGTGTGTATAAATACCGGAACCCAACCACTCGTCGGAGCCGCTGACCGTCGGAGCAGACTGTCACCGCCTTGCCATCCCCTCGGCCGGATCTCCCTTTCGCCCAGACCTGAACAGCGACCCGCCTGACCCGTCCGACCACCCCCGCTGAGACTTTTAAACCTGACGACTGGAGACGACTCCCCTCCGCCTGAACCAAGCCCATCTTCGGCCTCATCCCCGACCTGTCTCCACCTCACCCCCCCCCACAGTCATCTCCTCCTCTCCACTCGTCTCCTCCTACACCATCGCCATTGATCTCCCCCTCCCATCGTCGACTACCCCGATCACCATCGTCTTCCTTATCCTAAGCCACCACTCCTCGCCTGAGCCACTGGAGCACCCGACCACGACCCCTTGACCTCTGTCCTTTTCTTCCTCCTCGACCACAGCCTCCTCGTAGACTCACCTCTACCCCCTGACCTCGCCTGACGCCTCCCCGTAGCCCGCAGCGGCACAACTCCTCTCTTCCCTGCAAACTCCATTACCACCACCACCATCATCACCTCGACCACCACCACTCTACACCACCACCACCATCGTTCACCTCCCCTTCCCCTCGTCGATCTCCATCCCGACACCGCTGCCTCTTCGTCATCGCCATCACCTTCACCATCATCATCACCTTCACCATCATCATCGCCTTTACTATCATCATCACCTTCACCATCATCATCGCCTTCACCATCGTCATCCCCTTCACCATCATCATCATCATCCTCATCATCATTATCGTCGTCAGCGTCGTCATCGTCAACTCCGTACATGCCCGCCAAGGTTCGTACCTGTCCCCCTCCTTCATGATTTTATATACGTATGTGTATATGTATTCCAATAAGTATATGTATGTATTTGGTATAGTATATATGTATTAGTATGTATATCTAGTATATGTTTAATATATATATAGAATAAATTCCATTAAGTGTATATACATATATCTATTGTATATGTATTTAATTGGTATATATATGTATTGTAAGAAATTAATGTTGTATGCTAGATATAAAATGTACTAGTTGACCGAGCGTAATTACGGTTATCCCGTATTTTCTATTGACCTGTGACCATACGATTTGTTAGCAGACTGTCATTATGTATACTGACGTACTGGCGAGCCCTGTATCATTTTGACTGTCTGCTTTGCACAGCAATTTCAGATGCGACACCCGTGCAATTAGAAGCACACTTAACCCTAGTTGACCAGTGTCATACCTAGTTATGCCTTGAGTTCAAAGTATTTATGGTTATGTATGTGCTAGTGTTTGGCTGATGTTGTATTGCATTATGTTATATGTATATAGGACCATTGGATCATTCTGCGCGACTTCAGGAGTAGGTTATTGGTACTACGTAGCTTTCTTGCTAGACAAGTATACCTTGCCTTGTTGTACTGTTTAAATTCAGTTATTATTTTAGTTGCATGTTTGTTGTTTTAGATTATATAATTATGCGCGTCCGAGAAAGTCTCGGGTGTTGTCAACGAAGATGTTGATGTTAGGACTTGTGTCTGACCTAGTATCTAGTGGACCCACCTAAAGTTATGGAGTTATCGGTATGACTCCTAGGCCTTGACACATATTATTGTACGTCACAGAGTGAGTTCATGTAGGGACGCGTGCCTCATACTAGACTGGCCATCAGTGTGAGCAACACGTGTGCCGGTATTTAGCTTAGTTGTTTATTTTTAAAGAGACTTGCATTATAGTACGTGGTATGCACGTTGAGTATTCGACTTATATATCTACATTGGGCAGAAAGGACAACTAGTAGGTGTATGGGATACACACATTGGAATTCGTAGTATCCGGAGGAGCCACGGATCTAATGACTTCCGTTACACTGATGCCACGTTCTTCGGAGCAATATGGACGATATACTATACTAATGCCACGTTCTTCGGAGTGATATAGACGATATACTATACTGATGCTACGTTCCTCGGAGCGATATAGACGATATACTATACAGATGCCACTCTCTTCGGAGTTTGGACATTATACTACGCCTACCCATACGTACCAACGTTGTCCTCAAATTGTATTCACTTAGATGGTTAGCACACCCCTTTATTTATTCAATATTTACTTTATGGCATGCTTTTATGTATCTTGTTATGTCCCTCTGAGGACCTGGTCCCTTTCCAGGTGTAGATATTCATGAGCATTCGCATGAGCGCAGATCCGGACTGGCTACTTATATTTCGAGGAGGTCTTCTCTTCGAGCCTCGTTATTATTAGTTGTTGTGCATTGTTTTGTCTATTTTATATTCTAGTTCGACAGTGAATTTGTTTTCATCCCACTATCATCTTAGATACTTTATATTGAGATTTAGTTACTTGGTCATTGGTTATTTATTTCTATCTGGTTTCCGTGGATGAGATTTAGTTTATGCCTGTGACTTATGATAGATTTATACTACTTATGGATTTGATATTCATATTACAGCGTACGTACAGATTTTGGTTTTCATATATTGGAGTTGCCATATCCATTCGGCTGGCATGCTTAAGTGTCCTAGTCCTACGTATTTTGGGACTGGGACGTGACATATTTTTCGTGGTGGCCCATGCAGGTCGAGAGCATATTGTCTCGGTTACATTACTGTACCGAGCAAGCCTGTAAATAGGATTAGAGTATAGGATCTCATCCACATTTGACTATGACTCATCTTCTTCCCAAATCTATTCCATTTGAATACTTGTATCCTGCTTGATTCATGTGCTTCCTTAATAGTTTCTTGAGTATAGCCTCTCCTAGAATATAGAAGTCCCTGTTGTTAGATAATAAGTAGGGTAACCTTCCTATTAAGAATACAACTAGAATACTGACACACCACTAGGTTTAAAATACTTAATGAACCCTAGCCTTCCTTACTACCTCATGAACCCTAGCGTCCCTTACCTATAGATTAAATTACCATTATCCCTTGATGTGTTTATGTATGACTTGAGAGTAGTATAAACACTACTAGGATTAGTTTGAAATTTGACCATAGTGTTTGACCCTAGTATTGAGGAACCAATAGAAATCCAAGGTTAAACATTAGGACTGAACCTAGCTTTCATGGTAAGATAGTACTAGAGAACTACAACTTTAGCTCCTTGTCTTATAGTAGCCGAACAATACCTTAGGAAGCCAAGAGGAATGGATAGAATATTCCCTTGATCATACCTCAAACACAGAGATTAGCTACCACCTTCTCCCTTAGAAACCCATGAGATTATTAAGAGTCTCTCTATTATAATTTTATATCTTGTTCCTCTGAAACATTAGCACTCGCGAATTATGCGATGACTAATTATGCTTTTCTTTTCTTCATCTTTCAACTCGTGCTACCTGACACTTCTGATTGAAGACCGAGTGATTCCTTGTATGTTAGGATATATAGCTTGCTAGGATTATAGTTGTAATCTTGAACTTTGAATTATGTGCTTGGTAGTTAGAACTTGATAGTTTGAGTTGTTCCTTTAGATTATGATCTGATTATTCTTAGTTTTAAATCATGTAACATGTACCCCACCTCAATATAGGTTATATTCTCTTTACCCTTGAAGGCCAGTAACTTTTCTATTCTTACTATTGACACATGTTCTATGAGCACTATGATTAAGACTTAAGGTGACCATTACCTATATAGTGCAATAGGAGACCCTAATAAGTACCAAGATCTTTCCCTCGTATACCCTAACAATAGTTTCTACTTTATTTACAAGGACCAAGTTATTTTGTAGAATCTCCTTTAAGACTGTCAATGTATTAGTTTATTATCTGGGTAGTATGCCTCACAACCTAGTAACACATAGTCCTCTTGACTCATTAATGAAGTGTAACTGAATGACATTAACTATATACTAGCATAAGACGATAGTGTTTATTCAGACTATAGAACTTAGAGGTCCATGCCCCTATTTGATTGACTAGTGACTTAGACAAAGAATTAGTATGACAACTGTAGAGACTGTAGAGTCTTATCTTTTTATGAACTTGAATTACTATGTACCTTCTTTCATCATGGTCTAGCGTATTTATATTTTATGTACTACCTTGACTGATACCGCTATTATAGCCTAGTTTTGCGAGCTTATTCTTTTATCAAGCTTGTTCACGACATATGTATTATTGGATGCTACATTAATACATTTCAGAATTAGTGTATTACGGTCTGATCAACCATAGTGCGCTTGGTTCACCCTTCGCATAACTACTTTACGTGGATTGAGATATATAGTGATTAGTAGACGAATGTACTTGCCCTCTAGATATGTCTGAGCATATCATAACAGTTACATAACTGTACTGATACGAGCATGTGAATAGGAATTACCAAAATAGGATTTCAATCCACAACTGCCTTGACAATTCCCATTTAAATTCTTTAAACGCGTTGATCCCCACACTTCTATTCTATTACCTTCCCCTTGCACTCTTTATTATTGTTTTCCGTCTTCCCTTATTTTGGAAAGACGAAACCTCGTGCTTAGTATAAGTTTGATATACAGAGAGTACTAGATATACCCCATAGGCCAATCACACTACTAGATGACTATCTTTTATAACTGATTAAGGGTATATCATATATGATATACTTATTGTTAAAATTTTTGAGGATTGAGTAACATGACTAAGTAAAATTGAGGGAGGGATAAGTTTTCTTAAATGTAAGAGCCTTATGTGATAGATGGGTAAATTCTAAGTTGGGTAGAAGTTACATTGTCAACTTGAGAGGAAATACTTTTAGATTATGATCAAGTAAGATTAGATTGGGAGATTCAAGCCATTTTAATTTTAAGAAATTTTAAAAGAAGGATTCAGATAATGATGATTTAATAAATTTTAAAAACCTTGATATGGCAAACCAAATATTTATACGTGAGCATATGATTTAAATTTTGAATATTGAAGGTTGAATCATCGATTTAAACTTTGAGGATAAATATAGAAATCTAGACTTGAACCATTGGTGAATTAGATTTTAAATTTCACAATTTGAGGCCTTAAATTAAAAGTTAAATGTTGATTGCGGGATTACTTATTTAAAATATTGAGGATGTAAATTTAATTTAACTTTGAAAAATATAAAAATTCATAAGTTGAAGATAGGACTAATATTTGATTAGAATTGATTTTCTAAAGGAGATTATGATAGTTGGAAATAGTGGTGTAAAATTTATATACGTTATTTAATTCTTGAAGATGTTATATGGATTTAATTTAAATTTGGATGTTGATGATTTAAAAAAGTGAGAAGAGATTATGATAGGTTAAATTTTGATTTGAACAGTGATTATCTTAATTTTAAAGTGATTACGAAGGATTTGATTAGAATTTTAATTACCGCAAAGAGATTGCGATTGACTTGCCTTATGTACGTGAAGGATTAACAAATTATGTCTTATTTTAATTTGGAGGACAAAATTATCTTAAGTTGGATAGATTGTAAACCCTCTCACCCAAAATTAGGCCTACTTGGCTTAGATAGCACAATTAGGGCTAGTTGAACCCAATTAAAAATAGAACATGGCGTTTAAATTAATTTTACGATATTTATATCACTTAGTGCACCTTACCGTTGCTTCGATAATTAGAGCACTACGCTAGCCACTGCCTTCCTACAAACTTCACACCCTTGCCCTAGTCGTGCCCGCCTTTCATTCTGACCTTTGTGTAACTCATAATTATGCCTTCTTGTGCGTCATTTTAGTCGCACAATATTCGTCGCAGACGTTATTATTTAATTCTAAAATAATTCCAACTTTGTATCCTTGTGCGTTCTAATCAAAATTGGAGACACCATCTTGATTCGTATCGTGCAACCCAATTTATGACAAAATTCTACTCTGAGTCTTCTATGTCCATGACACTTGTGTCCCACCTAATTTTAGCTCCATATACTTCAAATTAATTCAAGAACACCTTGCGCATTAATTTTAATTAATTTAAACCCAATTTCCATCTTTGTGAAATTTTCCAATTGTTGGGCGCTTTTATGCAAAAGCACATTGAGGTGTCCACACCATTAGATAATACATGAAGAAACCTATTTTTCCTTCATTATTTGGTCATGTGAATTTTTTCCATAATTTTCGGAATGTGCAATGCGTAATATCTCTCCTCATTTTAAACCTATTATTGCATTTAAATAATATAATTTTTAGCCCTCCAAACATCCCCATGGTAAGCCAAGGCCCACTCCAAGGAGGTGTTGACCAAGCCCAAGGTTTCTAGGTCAAACCAAACCCCCTTACGTGTGTATAAATACATAACCTTTTCTTTATTTTTCTTGTAAACTCAACCCTATTCTTATGCGACCAAAAACCCATCCCTATTATTCATCTCCTCTATCACCACCCTCCCCTGCGCAGACCAGACCGAAGCCCAACCCCTCTCCGGAGTCGCTGACCGCCGGAGCAGACCCGTCACCGCCTCGCCATCCCCTCGGCCGGATCTCCCTTCCGCCCAGACCTGAACAGCGACCCGCCTGACCCGTCTGGCCACCCCCGCTGAGACTACTGAACCTGACGACCGAAGACAACTCCCCTCCGCCTGAACCGAGCCCATCTCCGGCCTCGTCCCCGACCTGTCTCCACCTCACCCCCCCGCAGTCATCTCCTCCTCTTCACTCGTCTCCTCCTACACCATCGCCATTGATCTCCCCCTCCCATCGTCGACCACCCGGTCACCATCACCATCGTATTCCTTATCCCGAGCTACCACTCCTCGCCTGAGCCGCTGGAGCACCTGACCATGACCCCTTGACCTCCGTCCTTCTCCTCCTTCTCGACCACAGCCTCCTCTTCGATCACCTCCACCCCCTGACCTTGCCTGACGCCTCCCCGCAGCCCGCAGCGGCACATCTCCTCTCTTCCCTGCAAACTCTATTACCACCACCACCATCATCACCTCGACCACCACCACTCTACACCACCACCACCGTTCACCTCCCCTTCCCCTCGTCGATCTCCATCCCGACACCGCTGCCTCCTCGTCATCGCCATCACCTTCACCATCATCATCGCCTTCACCATCATCATCACCTTAACCATCATCACCGCCTTCACCATCGTCATCACCTTCACCATCATCATCATCGTCCTAGTCGTCATTATCGTCGTCAGCATCGTCATCGTCATCTCCGTACATGCCCGCCAAGGTTCGTACCTGTCCCCCTCCTTCATGATTTTATATACGTATGTGTATATGTATTCCAATAAGTATATATATGTATTTGGTATAGTATGTATGTATTAGTATATATGTATTAGTATGTATATCTAGTATATGTTTAATATATATATAGAATAAATTCCATAAGTGTATATACATATATCTATTGTATATATATTTAATTGGTATATATATATATATATATATATATATATATATATATATATATATATATTGTAAGAAATTAATGTTGTATGCTAGATATAATATGTACTAGGTGACCGAGCGTAATTACGGATATCCCATATTTTCCATTGACCCATGACCATGTGATTTGTTAGCAGACTGCCATTATGTACGCTAACGTACTGGCGAGCCCCGTATCATTTTGACTGTCTGTTTTGCACAGTAATTTCAGACGCAATACCCGTGCAATTAGACGCACACTTGACCCTAGTTGACCAGTATCATACCTAGTTATGCCTTGAGTTCAGAGTATTTATGGTTATGTATGTGCTAGTGTTTGGCTGATGTTGTATTGCATTATATTATATGTATATAGGACCATTGGATCATTCTATGCGACTTCAGGAGCAGGTTATTGGTACTACGCAGCTTTCTTGCCAGGCAAGTATACCTTGCCTTGTTGTACTGTTTAAATTCAGTTATTATTTTAGTTGCATGTTTGTTGTTTTAGATTATATAATTGTGTGCGTCCGAGAAAGACTCGGGTGCAGTCAACGAAGACGTTGATGTTAGGACTTGTGTCTGACCTAGTGTCTAGTAGACCCACCTAAAGTTGTGGAGTTATCGGTATGACTCCCAAGCCTTGACACATATTATTGTACGTCATAGAGTGAGTTCATGTAGGGACGCGTACCTCATACTCGATTGGCCATCGGTGTGAGCAACACGTGTGACGGTATTTAGCTTAGTTGTTTATTTCTAAAGAGACTTACATTATAGTACGTGGTATGCACGTCGAGTATTCGACTTGTATATCTATATTGGGCAGGAAGGACAGCTAGTAGGCGTATGGGATACACACAATATAATTCGTAGTATCCGGAGGAGCCACGGATCCAATGACTTCCTTTATACTGATGCCACGTTCTTTGGAGCTATATGGACGATATACTATACTGATGCCACGTTGTTCGAAGCGATATGGACGATATACTATACTGATACCATATTCCTTGGAGCAATATGGACGATATACTATACAGATGCCACTCTCTTCGGAGTTTGGACGTTATACCTACGCCTACCCATACGTACCAATGTTGTCCTCAAATTGTATTCACTTAGATGGTTAGCACACCCCTTTATTTATTTAGTATTTACTTTATGGCATGCTTCTATGTATCTTGTTATGTCCCTATGAGGACCGGGTCCTTTTCCAGGTGTAGATATTCATGAGCATTTACAGGAGCGCAGATTCGGACTGGCTACTTATATTTCGAGGAGGTCTTCTCTTCGAGCCTCGTGATTATTAGTTGTTATGCATTATTTTTTCTATTTTATATTCTAGTTCGGCAGTGGATTTGTTTCTATCTGACTATCATCTTAGATACTTCATATTAAGATTTAGTTACTTGGTTATTGGTTATTTATTTCTATCTGATTTCCGTGGATGAGATTTAGTTTATGCCTGTGACTTGTGATAGATTTATACCACTTGTGGATTTGATATTCATATTACAGCGTACGTATGGGTTTTGGTTTCCATATATTGGAGTTGCCATATACATTCGAACGGCATGCTTATATGTCCTAGTCCTACGTATTTTGGGACTGGGACGTGGCATAAACTTACTAATACATGAAACTAAAACCTAACCACTGAACTAACTGAAATAGGGTCGGGCACAGTGACTATCTAAGACTGAAAACTGGAGAATACAGTTCTCACTGTGCTGGCTGCTGCCCATTACTTGCTGACTGCTCCCTTGCTTGAACTGCTTTTGCACAATGCCACGTTGTTGTGCACTGAACTGAACATTCACTGACTGATCCTTGCCTGCTGCTCTGTACTATGCAGCTAGCTGCTACAGCAACCATTTTGCTCTGTTGCTTGCCGTGTGCTCTCCTAGATTGCTGAATTTCTGAAAGCCTCTTGCTGTGGCTGCTGCCCTCTCAAATGCTCGATCACTGCCCGAGCTGCTGAACTCTCAGCTGGGTTTCAGTGCCCGAGCTCCTCTGTGCTGCTGCACATAATTCCTGATTGCTCCCTCTTGAATTTCACCGTGATTGAAGGCTGCACACCTAGCTGAGCTGCTCTTCACTGAAATGTCGAGTCCCTCTCACTCATTCAAGCACACACAATCACACATACACCATCACAACACTTAACATCTAAGTGTATATATATATATATATATAATTTACATATAGATATAGGTCTATACATAGCTATATATATATAAACACATACTGATAACAAATGCATACACATCAATATACCTCTCTAACAATATGTATCAACATTTAGATATATATCTCTCTATATACTCACACTTATACACTAATCACAAGTACACACACACACACACACACACACACACACACACACACACACACACACACACACACACATATATATATATATATACTCTATTATATACACATATAGACACACACCTACACGTAAATCCAAAATACACTATTACATGCACTATATAATACATAGATAGCTTATATATATATATATATATATATATATATATATATATATATATATATATATATATATATATATATATATATATATATACATACATGTACGTATAGTAAAATGAGCCAAACAACAAACACATGGAGCGCATCGCACCCGTATCACACTTTCTCTATGATACGCTTGCGATACGGCTCCAACACACAACCAAACGCATCCCTGAGGACACGAACAAGTCTAATATATAAATTATGAACAATACGCATATTAATTAGAGTGTCTACGTGTCCGTGTCATAATTTGATATGCACAAGGTTTCGTGTTGGAGAAAAATCCCCAAAATCAACCCATTTCGTCAAATTGACGAGATACGGCCTACACGTATCCAATTATGGACACGACACTAGTCACAAACAAGAAATCAAGTGTGAATTAGATCTATTAGATCAATTAACGAGCACTACATGTGCCAATCTCAAAATTTCTCCAAAATTGGCACCAAATTGGTCATAACGTCCACTGTAGGTCTTCGATGATCATAAAACTAGTTGCTATGGGTAGCCTATGCATGTGGGTTAGTTTCTTATGGTTAAATCTCATATCTAGAGTCTATTAGAAGGGAAAAAACTGAATTATACCTATTGGGAGATGAATTCCTAATAAAAAGTCTCCAATTGTCAAGTAGCTTATTTTCTTGTAGATCTTGGCCTCCTCCTCCTTGCTCCTTGCTTCCTTCTTATAGATCCTTGGTGTAACAACCTTAATGATAAATTTGGAAAGAGTTTGGCGAAGAATTGGTGGAGAATTGATGAGAGAATGGAGGTAATTTGGAAGAGGGAAAGTTGTAGATCTAGAATTTGAGAATTGGAATGAAATAAAATATTTTTCTCTCTCCTCCTTGAGGTGGCTGGCCTATATACACCCCTCCAAGCAATGTGAAGTAACACAAATACCCCTTGGGGCCTTTCATGAAGAAATTAATTAGGGAGGGAAGGTTCTAGTATAATAGTTTCACTATTTAATCAAGCCTCCTAATCAATGGGCCTAATTCATGGGCTCAAATTAGACTCAACTAAAAGTTGGTTCATGCATTCTAAATAAATGGGTTAGGTCCACTACACAAGTCCAAAACAAATCTACAACTAGCAACAATTAATAATAAAATAAATTATTAAATCATGCAATGCACAAATATTAATTATAAATAAATTCTAAAATAATAATACCCATTGACAATTACCAAACTACCCTTGGATGAAAATGTGAGGGTGACACTAGCCTATATAAGCCATCTTCTTTCTCTCTATTCCCTCATTCTATTCATTTCCTTCCCTTCTTCATTTTAGGCAAGCACACCTTGCATGACATGGAGAAACACCTTATATTTTAATTCTTGTTTTTTATTTCATTTTATTAGTCTAATATGTGTGCCATGATTTTATAAGCACTTTTAATACTTGGAGTTTTGGGTTTTGATGGATAGATTAGAGTAGATCTACGTTTCAAAGTTAGGGTTTTATGAAAATATATGGAAATCATCTCTTAAAACTTAGTATTTTCATAAACTAATCATTCCATGTTGTAGAGAATTAAATTTTATGTGATTTTGACTTTATTTCACTTAATTCAGAGTTAAAATAAAGATTTTATGAAGAAAACAAAATTTGGATTTTTGGAGCTTTTTCCATGGAGTTTTTGTTGTTTGGGAAGATAAAGTTTATGTGGTAGGGAGGCCATGCGACAACGATGTCATACGGCAGAAACTCCTTGTCGCAGCCCTTTTTCGGCATGCACATATCTTGTTATGGGCATGATTGACAAGTTGATGCGGTAGGGAGGCGGTGTGGCAGCGATGCCATGCGACATGAACTCTTTGTCGCAACCCTTTTTCGGCATGCCCATAACTTGTTATGCGCATGACTGACTATTCCATGCGCATAGAATTTTATGTGCATAGAAGTCCATGCGCATAGAATTCTATGCGGCGAGAATTTTATGCAGCAGAATTTTATGCAATGGCAAGTTCAAACATGATTTTGACCCAGATCTATAGTCAGAATATTGAAAAATCAAAACATCAAAGTTGTAGGTCTCTGTCTTAGCTTTTCAGATCTTTTTGAACCACCTAATTTGGAGTCTGGATGAGACAGTTATTCCCATTATTTTGTTGAGGGGTTCTGAATTGTTCAGAATATGCAAGCACTGTTTCATGCATGCACGTGACCCTATAGGAAAGTTTTGCTATTTTACTTGATTTTGGAGTTTTTATTGGACCTTATAATTTCATATGTTGATCCTAGTGATTGCAAGTGTAGTGGACTAAGTGTTACTAAACTGACTATGCACATAATCCGATTTAAGTATTGCAGTATGATAAGAGCTCATGTGATCAAATTGATAAATTGGTAACTTGACTCGACTACTTGTATCTGTGCTGATACACTTAATACGTACTATGTGTTCTACGTACTACACGTTATATGTTACATGTTTCGGTTGTGCACTGAGGTGCCATATAATCTACGTGATATGTGATATTATATGATTTCCTAGCACGGACATTGCAGTTGATCAATAACCAAAGTATGGTCAGGAACTATTTGTTTGTTACATTACGCTGGTGTGAATCTAGATTGGGCCTACGGGCAATAATGTGATTCGTATCTAGCATACACGTACTGAGGTATAACAGTTATGAGAAATGGTCGTGTGACTACGCCACGTGGATATTGTTTAAAATCTGCAAGGCTGGCCCCCATGGATATTGTTTAAAATCTGCACTAGTAGATTACAATATCCGACTATTATATTGTACTATGTGTTCTATGTGAATCTTCGCACGGTGGCATTACGAGGGACCGGTGCATAATCTATGTGCTACACGATTACCATGGCTCGGCTAGCCTGTCACTACCACTTTTCTAGAGAGAGGTATTTTTATCTTTTCCTATTATTGGTAATATTGTTAATGTTGGTATTTTAAAAATTATTATATTGAATGGTATTTTATAATTATTAATCTATGGTGCATGTTATATATTTATTATTGTATTATTTATTTATTGTTAGCATGTTATATTATATTTTGTACATGTGTTAGTGGACCTAAATAGACTAGACTTGACTCATGGACCAATATTTAATTAGTTTAGACTTGAGCCAAGTTATTTAGCCCACTTTATTAGCTTGGTGATTTAATTAGTCAAACCATTAGGAGTAGAAGCTTCCTCCTTAATGACTTTCTTCATGACAAGCCCCAAAGGAAAAATTGGACGTTAGACATTTCTTGAGAGACAAGCATAGGGGGCCAACCTACTTAAAGGGGAGGAGACTCTCTCTCCTCTTTTCTTCCATTCTAAAATTCTAGATCTAGAATAGTTTATCCCAAATTCCCTATTTCTTACACCAAATTCCTTCCAAATTTATCCCTACTTCACCATTGGAGACTACGCGAGGGGCAGTTACCTACGTGGCTTGTATGCCGTGATCTTCGATGAGCGATTATACGCATTACCTCATAATAGGACATGCTTCACACACCAATTCAGGAGATCATTCATACATGGGTAGCAGTTATTTTAACTGCCGTGTAAAAGGTGCAGCTCTCTCTGCTGTTCGATTTCTATACCGACTGGTCAGTTACTGTGACTAAACTCTATAAATAGAGACTTCCGGCCACAAGAGTAGGGGCAAAAAATAACAGAGGTCGAATCTAGGGTGGAGAGAATTCAGAAGTTACAGACAGAGGTCAAGGTCAAGAAAGCACCTATAGAGGGCTTTGGCAACGAGAGTTCAACCTTTCCTGCAGTCTTTGAAGCTTCTTTTCCTTCTTCTACAGCACTTCTTCGTCATCGTGTGGTCCAAGGGACAAAGTGATCGACCGCAGATCAGACTCCTATAGCAATTTTTCCCCAGAATCAAATTTTTGTACATAACATCCTCGTATAGGATTAATTGTACTTCTTTTTCTTGTTTGTATACAAAGAAAGGGTTTCGTATAAACCTAGTTTTAATTTCTTTCGTTTATTATCAAACACAGCCGTATACGCCAAAAACTTGACAGTCTGAGTTTTACGCCATACTGTAAAATTTGAATTTTATGCTGGAATTTATATCCAGTGCGTAAAACTCAAAGTTTGCAGTATACACCAAAACCTAACAGTCTGAGTTTTTATACCAGACTACAAAAATTGAGTTTTACGCTGGAATTTACATCCAGTGCGTAAAATGCAAGGTTTACAGTATACGCCAAAATTTGACAGTCTGAGTTTTTACGCCAGACTGCAAAAATATGAAGTTTTACGCTGACACATTAAGAATGTGGGCGTAGTTGCGCATACACGTACAACGTGTGCGAAGGATTTTATTCCTCTCGAAGTCTTTACCTGTGATGCCCGGTGCACAGCTAGACGGCGGAGCACTTCGTTCAGAACGAGGCTCGCTTGGCCTTGTATGAGTCGCTCGTGCTTGAGCAGTGGAGCGAGATGATGAAGCGGCTTTCTTTCCCTTAGCGACGGAGGCCTGTTTTGGTGCCATGGCGAATCTGAGAGTTTTCGGGAAGAGACAAAGAGTCTTCAGAAAGAGACGAAGGGTTTTGCAAAGACAGATGAAGGATTTTTCTCTCTCATGACCTAGGCCTATTTATAGAGTTCAAGTGACTCTCTGAATCCTTAACCAAATCCAATTTTTTATCATAGTCGGTTAGGATTTGGGACCACGTCAGCCGATCATTTGAAAAGGAAGACAGATAGTCATGCTGCGTAACGGATCCCTGATTTTACGCTCAGATTCTTTTACGTGCAGAGCTACAGATCTACGATTTTACGCTCAGAAGCTACAGATCTATGATTTTATGCTCAGAAGCTTTTACGGTTAGAAGCTACAGATCTACGATTTTACGGTCAGAAGCTACAGATCTATGATTTTACGCTCAGAAGCTTTTACGCTCAGAAGCTACAGATCTACGATTTTATGCTCAAAAGCTACAAATCTATGATTTTACGCTCAGAAGTTTTTACGCTCAGAAGCTACAGATCTACGATTTTACGCTCATAAGCTACAGATCTACGATTTTATGCTCAGAAACTTTTACGCTCAGAAGCTACGGATCTACGATTTTATGCTCAAATGCTACGGATCTATGATTTTACGCGCATCTTAAATTACGCGGGACAGATCAGTCAGCAGAATACGCATATATATTGGTAATCTGGGTTTTACGCTTGAAGAAGCCAGTTACAAGAGTCAAATTTGACCATTTCATGCTTCATTCAAAGTATTTCAAATTACGAGGAATTTGAAAACTTTGAAGGGGGTCTTGTAGAAGCATAAAATATGCTGGGGAATCGTACGCATATTATACAGTTAAAATCCCCCAACATACATGAAGTCCGCATAAAACAGAGCTTCCGCACTGTGTGGCATAAAATATGACTTCAGAGCTATACGCGTAAAACAGAGATGCAGAGCTGTTTGGCGTAAAGAAGAGTTTCAGAGTGGCCCGTGTAAAGCAGCACTTCAAGGCTATTTTGGCATAAAATGTTGCTTTATCCTCCTGCGTAAAGTTTAAAATACGTTTATTTTTTATGCAGCGTAAAGTTATACGAGGAACTCTTCGTATTTCTCGAATGAATTTGTCAGACGAAACAGTGAACCTAACTCCTGACAAAAGTACTGCACGATGATCGAGAGGACGGCTGTGATGATAATTTTGTACAGAGACCCAGGTTGTCGTTTAGTGACACAAGTTATATTTTACGCTCAAGACTGGAGTCTTCTGAATACGCTGCCTATTCTACATGGGCAAAAATGAGTCCTTACGCTCAAGATGAGACGAAATCAGATGCCACGTCAAAAGCTGTTTCCCACACGGAGCTCGAGGTATATCTCTGCATTAATGCACGAGATGGAGGCATATCTCTGCATTTAATGCACGAGATTTGGTTCTATTCTTCAGATTTTATCACGACTGGGAGAGCTAAAACTGTGACTAATACGCTCACATCACCATCCTTGCATTTTACGCCAACCAGGCTATTTTCAACTATAGGAGTACGCCGTATGCTATCTCCTCGAAATACGCCATCAAAGGCTATATTTGCAAAGGTATGTGATAAGGCTATTTAGCCCAGAATACGCTCAAGACCTCAGTCGTGATGGATAATTGGCTATTTTACGCTAGTTATCTATTATTCATGCACCATCAAGTTTTTTGCAGAGTTTGGCTTTTACGCCAATAAGACAACTATTTGGCTTTTACGCCAACAAGATAGCTCTTTGGCTTTTATGCCAACAAGACAGCTCTTTGGCTTTTACGCCAACAAGACAGCTATTTGGCTTTTACGCCAACAAAACAGTTATTTGGCTTTTACGCCAACCATCTTTATGCAGGGGGGAGTTACCTACGTGGCTTGCATGCCGTGATCTTCGAGAAGCAGTTATATGCGTTACCTTATAATGGAACATGTGTCATACGCAGATTTAGAAGGTCATTCGAACGTGGGTAGTAGTTATTATAACCGTCGCGTAAAAGATGTAACTTTCTTCACAGTTTGGCTTCTACGCCAACTGGACAGTTATTGTGACTGATCTCTATAAATAGAGACTCCTGGTCACAGCGGATCAAAGGATCGAGGGATCAAGGATCAAGGATCGGGGATCAAGGATCAAAAATCAAGGATCGAGAGATTAGAGACAGCACAGACAGAGAGTGTTGATTGACAACTTTGGCAACGAGAGTTCAATCCCACCTGCAATCTTTGAAGCTTCTTCTTCTTTTACAGCACTTTTTCATCATCGTGTAGTCCAAGGGACAAAGTGATCGACCGCAGATCAGACTCCTATAGCAATTATTCCCCACAATTATTTTTATTGTACTTAACATCCTCGTATAGGATCAATTGTACTCTTTTTCTTGTTTGTAAGCAAAAAAAGAAAGGTTTCGTATAAACCCTCTTCTTCTCTCATTTTTGTTTATTCAAACAACTAGCATTTCTAACCATCCCATACCCCTCATTAATGACCGAAACTACAACATGTGCATCCCTAGTATCAGTTCACAATGATACTCGAAGTATCACCAACTGATACCTCGAAGGTCCCTGATACTTAGTATCAATGTTAACTGATACCTTACCAACTAACACTTACTAACTAAACTAACTGACAGCTCTACTCCACTTAACTCCCACTACCAACTGATGTTACCAGGTACCAACCCAGAACTGCACTCTGTTGTACAGTGCACAAGGTGCCACATTACCTTATTACAAAACCCCCACAGTCATCCTAAGTATATGCTGATACTCCACACCCACTTATCTCACCAATACTTAAAACTAATATTTCTATTACCACCATCACTAACACTACCTATCTACATTGGCACAGCCCTCACTACTTGTTCAACCCGACTGCCTCCTCACTTTACCTATGCACACTTGTGCACATGTGAGAGCCTTACTGCTACTGCTATAGATGTATTGCTGTGTTATTGTTGTAGTCCAAAACACCCCCCCATTCATCTCTACTGTTAATGCTATTACTGGATTTCAATTCCAGGCTACTGCTACTCTTGTTACTGATACCCAAATTCCAAACACAACAGCTACTAGTCACTGCTGATTTGCTTGCTGCTCGAGCTCATGTCCAGGACTTCATGTTACTGCTTCTACATTCTCTCCTCCCTTGAGTTCAGTTCTTCCTGAACATCTGCTTTTGCTGCTGTTGTAGTTGTACAAAATAGCAACAATCATGTTGTTGCAACTGCTGTTGTACCTCCAACCTATGTACCCTCTTGTCACAAGATGCTCCTCAAGTGTCAGTCACTTGCACCAAAATGTGTATGCACATACACACAAGTCATCACTCGAGCCCTCATAACCATACACCCACACATACAGTACACATGCATGCACACAAGCTTAACACAACACAAAACCTATACTCTTACTAAATTATGCAAACACACATATACTTATACTAATATACATATACCTCTAGCATCAAATACATATATTAGATGAGTACACTCACTCGAAGACAAAGTATCAAATACTTAGTAGGCAATATATCAAGTATCTTGATATCTATGATACACTCTCCAAATACCCATTCTATTATGATACCACTACTCAAAATATATCAAACACACTCTAATATAGTTATATATCAACATCTAACTGTTATATTAGCTATACATCAATTAATTAGATAAATTGATATGTGTATCCCAAGTGTTTGAAGAAAAATCCCCAAAATCAACCCTCGTATCATAAAGTATCACACCGTATCACGATACGGTCCACTTATGTCTAATTGTGGACACATAACTAGTCTCTCACCATCAATCTAACTCTAATTAGACTAGATTAGCGTTATGACACACACTTGATGTGTCAATCTCATAATTTTCCTAAAATTGACACAAATTACCATGTAGAAATCATAATACACAACCAAATAGCCTAGAACTTGTTCCTATAGGTAGTCCTATGCCATGGGAGGGTTTCTAATGGTCAAATGCATGATTTGGAACCTACAATGAAGGTGAATTCATAATTATATATATTGGGAGATGGATTTTTAATGAATTGTTCCCACGGACACGATCCAGATATAATCTCCTTGCCAAAGCTCATTCTCCTAGTGCTCCTTGCAAATCCAAACTCTAATGCTCCTTGAGTGATGAGAATAAGAGAAAATGAATGAATTGAGAGGGATTGATGGAGGGATAAAGAGAATTGGAGATCTAGGAATTTGGGGATCTAAATGGAATGAACAAATATAGAGGAGAGAGAGAAAAGACCCCTCTTTAATAGCCGTCCCTTTCCCCCTCTCCAAGTCACCACACCATCAAATGTCCACAATGCCCCTACATGATGAATTATGAAGAATAATCAAGGATGGTTAGTTTGGAAAGTTTCTACACTAATGCAAATTATTCTAATCCTCCTAATTAATTAGTGAAAATTGGTCTAATGGACCTAGTCCCTGTTAGGCTCAATAAGTTGTCATGACAAGTCTAATTGGGTTCACTAGTGTCAAGTCTATTTAATAGGCTAGCCCACTACTATAAATAAATAATACAAAATACAAATAAATATATGCATCACTCTAATTATTATAATCTCTAAAAATAAAATAAATATGCCAAATTACTAATTTATTCCTATTTGGAAAAGTGAGGGTGACATGCTTACCCCCTTTCTTGTCACTAGCGTAAAGGGTAGCATTCAAGTCACCCACAAATACTAAGAGCCATATGTCCCCTACAGTATTGCTGATGACCGTGATATCTTTCCACAGCCCCAGCAACTGCATTCGGACATTATGTCCAAAACCGTCCCAACCACAATTTCAAGTCCTTGATGGAGAGTATCCTCCGGTGCTAGGAAAGGGTCTTTCTCGAGGACCTCGGGCTCTAGGAGGCATATTCCCTCCTCTTATCCTCAGCAAATCCGACGGCCCTTGTCACCTATTAATCCTAACGGTTCCATTGCACCTAAGGTGCTCGATAATATGCTTAAGAGACTTGTCCTCCCTTTCCGATCGTCTAGTGATGCCCCGACCTCGTGGGCGGATAGGTGTAGATCTGGAATGGATAAGGAAGCAATAGAGATAGGATTAGTTCAGCCAAAAAATGTTCGAGGAAGAACGGTGATAGGGATTGAGAAGGATGACATTGTGGAAATGGAAGAATATTGGAAAAATACCACAGTTCTCTATGTCATGGGAGCTAGACCGTACTTCGGTCAGCTTAAAGGATTTGCTCTGAGGATGTGGAAGCCGAAATGAAGCATGTAGATTTTTTCTAGGGAAAATGGCTTCTACTTTATCAAATTCGGTATGGCTGAGGACTTAGAACGGACTATCCAAAATGGACCGTGAATGTTTGACGGTAGATTAGTAGTCATGAGACACTAGGACCCCTCCTCTAATTTCGAGAGAGACCATCTTACTACTCAGCCGATCTGGATTAGACTTTTGTGGCTCTCGCCTCAACTGTGGTGCACCAAGGCTATTATGAAGATAGCCAGTGGCGTTGGGAAGCCCTTACGCACAGATAACAGTACCTCTAATAGGGCCCGATTGAATTTCGTGAGGGTCTTTGTTAAAATCAACGCGGGGGACACGTTACCGGACAAGTTAGAGATTGAACTTCCAACATGAGACTTTATATTTCAGAAAGTGGAATATGAATGGGTTCCGCCTTACTGCTGGACTTGTAGGAGCTTTGGCCATATTTGCTCTCAATGTCCGGATTCTGAACTCTCTAATAATGACAACCATCAAGTTCCTGGCAATCGACAGGAACCGAGTCTCCCATTATGGCAGGCAATGCCAACTTGAAAGTTAAGACCATTATCGAAAAACATAGCAATAACGCTTACAACATGAAAACTGATGAGCATGAACCTTTGAGTGTCTCCAAATCTACGGTACTGGAGAAAATAAATGAAGCTGAAGTTGTCCAACCTAACAAAGAGGCGGAAGACTTAAAACGATAGTGGAAGCACAGAGCTCCAAGGAGCTATGGTAGTATATGGAGAGGGTGTTCAACAGAGGAAGGAAGGAGAGGGGGTACCCGAGTCGGAAGAAGCTGATATAATTATATTCAGAGCCGAGGCAGTTGGACATGATGTAGACCGTGTCAAAATTAGAAGAAAGTTGAAAAGTGGAGGTGTTTTACGCATTGTTTCGCAGATAAGATATGGTAGCCTGGGCTCCTCGGAAACTAATGGGACTATGGAGATAGGAGGTTCCCCGGAAATAAGTGAGGGTTCGAAGGTTGGATCTATTCAAGACCCTTTGGTTGCGCCCAACCCAATCTGGCAAGCAAAAGCTGAAACTAAGATGGGGGTCATCAAAACTTCGGCGATCCTTTTGGATGGACTCTCTACGCCCCTTAGAGAGAGTTCGCATGCCAACAAGGATATCAACAATCGTTTTTCATGACGATTTTCACTTGGAATATGAGGGGGGTTAATTCAATGCGGAGGTGGAGTGAAGCTATGGACTATGCCAAGAAATCCAAGAGTTCTATTATCAACATCTTGGAGTCTAAAATTAAGACAACCACCATGCTCAAAAGGAGAACCCCACTGCACTGGAATTGTGTTCATAATCTAAACTATACAAGGTCTTCCGCCATCCCGGCCTCTCCCTGGTAACCATAAGGTCACTCGAGTTCGGCGGATTTATTCATTAAGTGCTCAATAATTACCGTAAGTGTTCAATAATTATCAAAATTGCTCAATTATAAGTTCATTTCTCCCAAGCAAATTTTCTGTAATTTTCTTCTTCAAAATCCCCCATCAATAGAAAATATTGGGTGCCAACCGAAATGATTATTCCTACTACTATTTTCACCGCTCAACAAAATTGTGTTACTACACTCCAACGGTCACTGTTCCCTCCCTCCGTTCTCTCCTTCCTCTCCCCATTCTCCACCAGTCCACCGAAACCCACATTCTCCCACACATTCCAGCAATGCTCGAAGCGCCAGGACACGAACGCCGGCCGGGCCGCCCACGCCCGCATGCTCGCTTCGGGCTTCGTCCCAACCGCGTTCGTCACCAACTGCCTCATCCACATGTACATAACCCACTCGAACCTAGACTACGCTCGCAGAGTGTTCGACCGAATGCCGCACAGAGACACGGTATCGTACAATGCGATGATCTCCGGCCACGCCAACAGTGGCTGCATAGACACTGCCCGATCCCTTTTCCTCCATATGCCCGCCAGGGATGCCATCTCGTGGAATTCGATCATATGCGGGTATCTGCACAACGGTGACCCGGACGAGTCTCTCCATCTGTTCTCGAAGATGGCGTCGAGCGGCACTAGCCCGGATCGCGCTACATTCGCTATCGTACTTAAATCGTGCTCCTTGCTGGAAGAATATGAGGCCGGCGTGCAGGTCCACGGGATGGTGGTCAAGACGGGGATCGCATCCGATGTTGTCACCGGCAGCGCTCTGGTCGATATGTACGCCAAGTGCAGGAAGTTGGGCGACTCTGTCAATTTCTTTTGTGAGATGCCCGAGAGGAACTGGGTCTCGTGGGGTGCGGTGATTGGTGGTTGTGTGCAGAATGAGTGGTTCGTATATGGGCTGGAGCTGTTTTTGGAGATGCAGCGGGTGGGTGTTGGGGTGAGCCAGTCTCTGTATGCTAGCGTCTTTCGGGCTTGTGCCGGTTTGTCCTGCTCGAGGACAGGTAGCCAGCTTCACGGGCATGCTTTGAAGAATAATTATAGTCGGGATGTTGTGGTTGGGACTGCAATTTTGGATATGTATGCCAAAGGTAACAACTTGGACGGTGCTATGAGGGTCTTTCAGTGGCTTCCGAAGCGTACTTTGCAGACTTGGAATGCTGCTGTTGTTGGATTCGTTCGGAATGGTCAGGGGGAAGGAGCTATGGAGCTATTCCAAGCCATGAATAGATCTGATGTTGGCGTAGATGAGATTAGCTTATCAGGTGTTTTTAGTGCTTGTGCTGAGGCTAACGGGTACTTGCAAGGTCTGCAACTTCATTGTTTGGCTATTAAAACTGGAATTATATTGAATATTTGCGTTAATAACGCAGCCTTGGATATGTATGGCAAGTGCGGAGCTTTGGCTGAAGCATGCAATGTCTTCGAGGAGATGAGACAAAGGGATGCAGTCTCTTGGAATGCCATTATTACTGCTCTTGAGCAGAATGAACAGTATGAAGAGACCTTGATGCATTTTAATCAGATGCTTCGCTGTGGCATGAAAGCTGATGATTTCACTTATGGCAGTGTTCTTAAAGCTTGTGCAGGGTTGTGCTCCTTGGATTTTGGATTGAAGGTCCACAACAAGATCATCAAATCTGAACTTGGCCTGGATTCCTTTATTGGAAGTGCTCTTGTCGACATGTATTGTAAATGTGGAATGATGGAAGAAGCACAGAAGCTTCATGATAGAATACAGAAGCGAACACTTGTATCGTGGAATGCTATTATCTCCGGGTTCTCCCTTCTAAAACAAAGTGAAGAAGCTCAGAGTTTCTTTTCTCGAATGATCGATATGGGTTTGAAGCCTGATAACTTTACATATGCCACGGTTCTTGATACTTGTGCGAATTTAGCCATGGCTGGGCTTGGGAAACAAATCCATGCTCAGATAATCAAGCTGAAGCTACAGAAGGATGTATTTATATCAAGCACCCTAGTGGACATGTATGCCAAGTGTGGGAACATGCAAGACTCTTTCTTGATGTTTGACAAAATGGTTGAAAAAGACTTCGTGTCATGGAATGTCTTGATATGTGGTTATGCTCAGCATGGCCTCGGAATGGAAGCACTTAGAGTATTTGACAGGATGCAATTCGAAAAGGTTAGGCCAAACCATGCCACATTTGTAGGAGTTTTGCGGGCTTGTGCACATGTTGGTTTGGTTGACGTAGGCATATTCTACTTTGATTCAATGGTTCAAAACTACCAATTAGAGCCACAGCTCGAGCACTACTCTTGTATGGTGGATATAGTTGGACGCTCCAAGGGTGTCTATGAAGCTTTGAATCTTATCAATGGCATGCCATATGAAGCTGATGCTGTTACATGGAGGACACTCCTCAGTGTATGCAAGATACATCGAAATGTGGAAGTGGCAGAAGTAGCAGCAGCTAGGATACTGCAATTGGATCCTGAGGATTCCTCTGCTTATATTCTTTTATCAAATATATATGCAGATGCAGGAAGATGGGGGGAGGTTTCACAGTTGAGGAGGATCATGAGACAGAGTAGGCTCAAGAAAGAACCTGGTTGTAGCTGGATCGAAGTGATGAGTGAGATGCACACTTTCCTTGTAGGGGACAAGGCTCATCCAAAATGTCGGGCGATATACAATAGATTGGATGAGTTGTATGGGGAGATGAAGTTGGCTGGATACGTTCCTGACATAGAGTTCTTTCGTGATGACGAGGAAGAGGAGAATCAGGAGCAGCAAGAAGAATTTGTTGCTGGAAATAGATAAGAGTAAGACACTGGGTTATTCCTCTTGCAATATGCATATATTCTGAACCAGAAACAGGAGTGGATTTGAGGGACAAATCCATCTCAAACATAATTATGGACGATCGTTAACAAGGCATGGACCTTTTATGTTCTATAACTATAACCAAGCCCAAACCTATCAAGATGGGTAAGAATAGAGCACAAAACTAAGCAAAACACTTTTTGTAAGGATCACAGAGGGTCGGGTTTTACACCTGTTTGAGGATTGGAACCGTCTGCTTAATCAAGTTGGCAGGAAATACCAAATCTGTTATAATACAGTTGTGTGTGATTGGAATGACTTTTCTCAAGGCCCCATTCTGCATACTTCCTATTTGGTGCAGAGATTTCTCCAACATTTAAGAAGGTGATTAAGTCATACTTCATGTAGAGAGGAATAATGGGATGATTTATTATTGAAGATAGACTGCATATATATAGGAGATGATTGGCCTTTTCCTTATTCTTCTACCCGATGTAGGACTAAAGTCCAATACATACTAATACTTATACTTAACACCCTACCTCAAGATGGGGCATAGATATCAATCATGTCCAACTTGTTACATAGAAACTGAACTCGAGAAACCAAAAGAGACTTCGTAAGTATATCAGCTATCTGATCTCTAGTTCTCACATGGTGAAATGTAATCATCCTCATCTGATATTCATCACGAACAAAGTGAATGTCAATCTCAATATGTTTCGTTCGTTCATGAAATACGAGATTAGTAACTATGTGGATAGCGGGCTGATTATTACACAACATATCTGCTGCTTTTGATCCTGCTTCTTCTCCCAGCTCATGTAGAAGATGCTGCAGATATAACACTTCTGCGGTTCCATGAGCAATGACTCGATATTCTGCTTCCTAGCTTGATCGTGAAACTACACTTATGTTTCTTGCTCTTTCACGATACCAAATTTTCACCAATGAACACTGAATAACCGAATGTAGACCGTCTATCAGTAAGACTTGCACCCCAGTCCGCATCTGTAATATTCAAGACGAGTATGTCCCTGATTCTCCATCCGAATTCTTTTTTTTGAATTCTGGGCTAGATAGCGTAGGATTCTGAGAACTGGCTACCAATGTGAAACTCGTGGAGAAGCCATAAATTTACTTGCGACACTTATGACAAATAAAATGTCTGGACGAGTCATGACTGTCAAGTAGTTGAGTTTTTCATCCACTTGACGATAATGATTCGGATTTGTCATCAGTATCCCTTCATCGGGGAGTAACTTTACCCCTGGATCAATGGATGGGGTTTCTCCCTTAGCTTGCATCATTCCTGCATCCGTTAGGGTGTCCAGCACATACTTCCTCTGAGACATTACAATGTTCCGCTTACACCGTGTGACTTCAATGTCCAAGAAGTACTTCAACGATCCTATATCTTTCGTCTGGAACTGTTCACCTAGAAACTTCTTTAGCATTGCAATTTTCTGACTGTCGTCTACCGTTATCATAATGTCATAGACATAGGCACCAAGTAGTATTCGTCCGGCTGATGTCTGTCGGTAAGATACCGAATAATCCTTCTTCGATTGACACATGCCAAACTGAGTAACAACATGTGTAAATCGTCCAAACCAGGAACGAGATGATTGTTTAAGACTATAGATGACCTTCCGTAGATGATATATTTTATCCCCCCTTGCAACGAACCCAGGAGGTTGAACCACATACACCTTTTCTTCAAGGTCTCAATGAAAAAAATGCATTCTTCACATCCAACTGTAGAAGGGGCCAATCATATCGGACGACTAAGGCTATAAGTACTCGCACAGAAGTCATCCTAGCAACTGGAAAGAAGATCTCAAAATAATCTTCACCGTATATCTGAGAATATCCTTTAGCCACCAGTCGAGCTTTCAGACAATCAGGAGCCCCATCCGGTTTCATCTTGATTGTGAACATCCATTTGCAACCTACCACATTCTTACCAGTAGAAAAATCTACCAAGTCCAAAGTATGGTTCTCCCGAAGCGCTCAAATCTCTTCTAACATAGCGGCGTGCCAACCAGGATGTTGAAGTCCTTTGCAGAATTGGGGATCTGAATCCTGTCAGTGGTAGCCACCAAGCACTGAGTCTGACTCGTGAGCTCTTTGTAGTTGTCAACATACAAATGATGGTCGCAACATGTACAACGGGGACGAGCCGGTATATCAGATGGTAGATAATCACTGGAGCTGGAGGAGGACGATGGCTCTACGACAGTGGGCACCATTGGTGATGCTTGTACTGGTGGAACTGGTGAGATGGGCGATGCTGGTTCTGACTGAGCCGGTGTTTGCGGACCGTCGGGCCAGAAGACTGACTAAGCAAGGAGGACATCCTTACGGGGGGTCTGCTATGTTTGAACTGAAAACACCAGAAAATCCTCTTCTGGATAAATCTTAGGAACATAATTTGTAGTTGGTAGGAGTGAAGGAAACTCAGTTTCAACAAAGGTAACATTTTGAGACATAAAATACCTTTTCAAAGTTGGAGAAAAACAACGATACCATTTCTGATCTTTTGGATACCTAAGAAAAATACACTTGATTGCCTTCGGATCCAACTTAGAAAAAGTAGGTCGAGTATCCCGAACATAACACAAGCACCCAAAATTTTGGAGAGGTAGAGGAAACGGCTCACAATTGGGATATAATCGAGAAAATAGAGTATTACCATTGAAAACAGAAGATTACATACGATTGATCAGATAACATGCTGTAAGTACCGTATCAGACCAAATTTTTTTGGGGTACATGCATGAAACCTAAGTGCACGCGTTATCTCCAAAAGGTGACGATTCTTGCATTCAACCACATCGTTATGTTGTGATGTGTAAGGACATGAAGTTTGGTGGATGATGCCATATCTAGCAGATGAGAATTGAACTCATGAGACAGATACTCACGACCATTGTCACTTCGAAAACACTTAATATGAACCCCAAATTGGGTTTTGACTTCCGCATAGAAATTATACCAAATATCAAATAAACCAGAGCGATTTTTCATCAAGTAGACAAAGGTGACGCGTGGGTAGTCATCAACAAAGGGAGCAACATACTTAAAATCCATCACAGATTCAATAGGATAAGTTCCAATACATCAGAGTGCACTAGCTCATAAGGAGGTGATGTAGCTTTATTCGGATAGGGTACCTGGTGATGTTTAACCAAACTACATGACTCACAATGAAAAATGAACTAAAAAATTTAAGGATGGATACATCTTTTGGAGGGCTTAGATAGATGAGTGTCCTAACCGACAATGCAACTCAAATGAATTGAGTTTCACTTCAGCACATGCAACAAAAGAATTTATGTCAAACAGGTACATGCCGCCAGCTACATACCCCTACTAATAGTTTTTCCAGTCTCCAGGTCCTAAAAAATACAACCATTAGAAAAAATGTTACCGAGCAGTGAAAGCCACGAGTAATCCGACTAATTGATAGTAAACTGAATGAGTTTTCAGGTGTATGCAATACTGAAGTGAGTGACAGACCGGAAGAAAGACAAGTACGTCATTTTTTACGAACTTTCAATGAACTGCCATTCACAATAGTAATATAGATCACACGATCCACCGGTACATAATATCGCAGCATACATGCGTCGCCTGTCATGTTATTAGACGCACCAGAGTCAATCACCCACTATTTTGACCTTATCACACACGTCGCTGAATATCCAGCTGTGGATCCAGATGTAGAAGCGTCACAACGACGCTGAGTTTGTAATTCCACGAATTCTGCATAGATATCCATCGTTATCTGCACGGATAGTCTGTTATTGTCAGGAGTATCTGATACAACATTGGCGGCAGGAGCTTTAGGACATTGCCACTAAAAATGGCCTTGTTGACCATAGTTGAAGCATGTGCGTGGTCTTCCTCCATCGCGATCGCCATTGCCTCGTCCGCCATCACGGCTAGCATTCCGACCACTACGTCGACCACCACGACCTTTACGGAATCTACCACGAGGAGGACCCAGGGTAGACCGAAGACCGATCAGCAGGGACATCAACCATAGTAGTCTCAACGACTTTCGCTGTCCTTAGAACACGGAAGTTGGCTTCCATCAAAGACAGAACCTCAGCTCCAACAATGATATGAGATCGGGCAAAGTCTGCATCGGGACGGAGAGAGACAAGATACGCCATGACATAGAGCTGCTGATGTTAAATTATTGCCTCATTAATATCCGTCGTTAGAGGTAAAACACGATCAACCTCATCAGTTAGTGCCTTGAAGGCACGAAAGTGGTCCTTATGTGATTTGTCTCCCTGATAAGTCTGGTAGACACCAACGACTGAGTCATAAATGCGAGACAAATCGTATTTGCCATCAAACGCAGTCGCAAGGACCTCCCATAACTTCTTTACTGAATCCGTGTTCTGAACCATGTCCTCCACTGATGGTTTTCATCGAATTCATCAACTGTGTAAACAGTCGGCTGTCATCCGTCTCTCACTGCTCGTATGTGGAATAAGTTACTGCTGGATGTTGTCAGTCAGATGTTTGGACAACCGTATTCCTCGAAGTATTTTCTCGACCTTCTTGCGTCATGTGAAATAACCATCTGGTCCATCCAACCGTCTATCGACAAGTCGAACCGATAAAACCATCGTGCCATTGCCTAGTGTCCCCGTCACTGCATTTTCGGCACTAGTGTTAGTAGCACTGCTATTTGCCTCATTGTTCGACATCCTTCAATATTTCTTGATTCGACTATCGTTTGGTCGTCCCGACCCGATAATCACATCAACTCTGACAATGCGCAATCAACGTAGCCAGAACTGGCTTGCGCAAGGGAAGCAGAGATCGATGGTGGATTCTCACAAGTCATGACAGAGAAGTAACCCAGGTTACCTTCTGTTAGATCCTGATGTGAATACCGGATCAGAAATAGATATTCACACAAACCCAAGATTGCCTCTGTTAACTCCTGATATCTTCGTTGAGATTCAGAGGTTCATGCAAACAAACTATTGTTTACCCTGACCCTCTGAAGATCCTAACTTTTTCTGTTCTTTTTTAGAAACTAGGGTTAGGTTGGGGAGATGGCGGCGGCTACAGAACTAGGATTAGGGTTTGTGGACATTTGAGAGAAGGGGGGGATGGGGAGGGGGGGGGGGGGGAGATGTTGTCGGGGGGGAGGGAGCAGCGGCAACATCAACAAGCGGCTACATGAGGCAGCATCAGCAGCGGACGACTGCATCAACAGAAAGGGGGAGGAGGGGGGCGGATAGGGTGGGTGGCTAGGGTTAGGGTTAGTTTTTTTTTAAAGTGGAGAGAGAGAGATGGATGACTCTGATACCATGTAGAGAGGAATAATGGGATGATTTATTATTGAAGAGAGACTACATATATATATGAGAGGATTGGCCTCTTCCTTATTCTTCCACCCGATGTTATTCTTCTACCCGATGTGGGACTAAAGCCCAATACATACTAATAGTTATACTTAAAACTTCATTTCTATGATGTTTCATGTTTGTATTTGAGTGGTTGCTAAAAAGTTTTTCTTATGAAAAGTAGGTTAATACTGCAGCATTCTTGGTTCCTGCTATTCTACCATTGCACTGCATTTGTCAAGTTTCCTGATTCGATGAGTATTTTCGATTACATTGTCGCAGATACTAAAACAAATAAGGCTCAAAGAATGTATTCATGCCTGATTTTGTAAGGCGTAATGGTAAGTATGCATTACCATCTCTTATTAATTGGTTTCAAGTGGGTATAGGATATTTGTTTCAGTTTTGGTGAAAGAGCAAAGGAAGCTATCATGTTCTTGCTCATTAGAAGATTGAGCGATACGTCGGATTTGGAAAAAAATTGTTACACAATGCATTTTGTGATAGAAGTTACAAATTTTGTCTAGGTTTTTGAGTTTTATATATTGATTTTCCTAATTCTGTTTAAATTATATCTGGGAAAGATAGCACTGGGTTCCCATTCTTAGTTTAGAATAGGTAGTTATCTATTCAACATAAACATAATATACCCCAGCTACTGATATGAAAAAGTCATGCTAATGATAGCTTCTCCATGGAGCAAATTAAATAGGTTCTTACTGAAGGTGAAGGTGCTAATGTACTTGATTTGGAGTGCATTTCGTGTGATTATCTATAGCAAGAATCAATTAGGGCAATGATAGTTTCAAGTTTCAACCTGAGGCAGGTTTTCATTATATATTATTATCATATATTCAAATATTGGTGTCATAATGATATTTGTCACCATACAACTGTGAACTGATTTATAGATATTCATACTATGGCAGGTGTTGCAGTTAACGATTGTCAAAGATTTTAAAACGTAGAGAGAAGACAGAAGAGGCAGGTAACACAACTGCAGGCTGTTATACTAAATCCCGTGGAAGCACCGAGAAACAAGCCCCATGGTGAGCAAATTTGTTGCCAATCATTATCATGTGTGATTATTTATCATTAAGTAATCACTATTGCAGCAATGCTTATGATGGAAAGACCAGTAGTTTTTTGTTCTTCTTATCTTGCCTATTTCCTATTTCTCAATTATCAGTTAGCCCTTATGTACATCTTATGCAAAGAGCTAAGATACTACTGCAAATAGGAAAATCTGACAGGCCTGAATCTCATTGTAGAATCAGTGGAAGTAAAATGGTGGAAGTTTTAAAATCTTAGGAAAATTTTGAACAGCTTGCGGCTTCATCTGTGTCAACTGCAGGTACCTCTTAGCCTATATGTAGTAGAAGGAGAAAAAACGGCACTCTTCATGTCTCATTTCACCCAAACTTGCCATCTCAGAATTTGAGCATACGTAGTATTTTTCCTTCCTTCTATGGTCATGCTCACAAAAATATTCTTGAGTGTACCTTTCTCTGCTTGCATATCAAATGTATATCTAGTACTGCCTAACTGCATAGTCAACGTGGTTGCATGTGCCCCCGGAATCCTTCCGTCCCAATGCTCTATGTTATTTAACTAGTTATTACCCTACAAGTCGAGTCTCGAGTTGACACTCGGAGAGTTCCAAGCCATGGACACTCGGAGGATCGACCCCAGTATGCTGTATTATAGATGCTAGATACTGTCAGGGATGCGAGACAATATGCACTGGTGTAAGGCCTCGCGTATGTCATGAACAAGGATAATTGCCTAGTGACCATTGGCTGAACCACTAGGCTACTTGGCATACATGAGATTGTACGCATGTCGGAACGCTAATGTAAAACATATAATATGTAGGCCCACGCAGAGCTTGGGACAATATCAAAGACATCTGATAAGAATCGCCCATGGAATAGAACCCTAACATTAGGGTTATTCAAGTGATGAATGCAATGGGTTACATTTCCAGCAAATACAAGCAGACTTTCCTAACTCTGGTCCAAGACGTTAGTAATAGCCAAAACTCTGCAAAAGGCGTGCGGGCGATCGAGCTGGTTCATATTAGAAACAGAGCGGGGATCATACTAGTATGACTCGAGAGTGCAGGGTGCCCATGGTATTAGAAACAGAGCGGGGATCATACTAGTATGACACGAGAGTGCAGGGTACCCATGGTACGACACAGGCATAACAAGGCAAGGATCCTTAACAAGTTACTAAGAGAGCACACAATATAACCTGCAATGGACAGTCCAAAATAATGCATAAGCTAAAGTTCTACGAAACATAAATTCGAAGATACGCGTAAATTGAGATACGGGCAATTCGGAAAACCAAATTGAGTTGAAACTTAGGTGTAGCATAGTATATGCGTATATCCAATAGTGAATTAGGGTTACATTAGGCTAGCACAAAAATCGGAGCAGTTTTTGCGAAGCAGAAGTTCAACATCCAACAGAGATTCTGGCTGGTATCAAACCTGCATGCATGCCGCCGGTATCCCGGTAGCTCTGATACTTGTCCATAATTCAGTTTTCGATTCAAATCCTAACTAAATCCAGTTCTACAAGTTGGTAACTACTCTAAATCAGAAATGTGAAGTGTGCAAACAATCCTAGTGTCAAATAGCGGAGTAAAATGAAGGTTAGGTTAATTTTTCCAAAAATCTTATATTTTTAAGATACTTCAGGAAATAGATGTTCAGATCCCCTATAACTAAGTGTTTGTAGCATGTATTGGATCATAAGCTGAGTGTGAGTGTACTGAAATCAATAGATAACAAGTAGGAATGCATATTCATAAAAAATCCACAGAAACCAAGTGAGACAAGCCTCTATTCTAGCAAGATATACTTGCCTTATGTGAGAGCAATGTCAAGCCAAACCTAGCTATCTAGTCCTTGTCCACCGCCTGACCAGGTGCTAAACCACAGGCCAAAAGCTCCTTTCCTAGGTCGGTTAGGAAGGAGAAGAAGAGAGTGAGTGAAGGAAATGAAAAGGAGGGAAAGGGGGGGACTGGTTAGGGGTTTATAACCAGCTCCCTTGGTATCTAGATGGCTGACAAGGCGTCAATCCTAACCCCTAAACAATCTCAGCCGATGGAAGAAAAACCAAGCGACAATTGGTCACTAGCCAAATCAGCCAATATGCTGACTAGACAAATAGTTGCCCAAACGGTATAATACATGTATACCATTGGCACTGATTTGGGCTAAAACAAGAGTTTTAGGTTATCTAATCTATCATACGGCTCCTAGTTTGGATCTATGGCATTGTCAGAGGCTCCTAAAGGTCCATGGCAGTCTTTATATAAGTTGGTTATCAATTTAAATCCGAATACACGTTTTGGTTTCATAGGTCGATTATCCGTTTGCTTTTTCGCCGTTTATCCCACAAGTGACACGCTCGTGCGATATCAGGAACACGAATCGAGAAAACTACTAAAACAAGGTCAAGTAGAAATTAGGGTAGAAATAGAGTAGGGGTACACGTGGCATGTGTCACGTCCTGGTTCCACAGAACCAAAAGTCGTCACTGGACATAATGTCATATAAGTCTAAATTGTACATGTACAAGGCAAGCACAAACACGATCGATAGAATATCTCAGAAACAAAGTCATTGCAGCGAGAATAAGTAAAAAAGTTGAATAGACACATGATATACAAAATAATTTTCTTTATTGATAATACTGCAACGGAATTACAACTAGCTTTAAGCCAAAGAACAACTCACATACAAACATTCTCTCTCAATTACAATGAAATATGCCACAATGCTTACATCTCAAGAGCTATACAAACAATGATGTTTCATACATTATGTCCTTTATCATAAAAAAGAAGACATCTTTGGCTGCACATATTCAAGCGCTAACCGAGCTCCAACGCCTCAACATTGCCCCAACTACTAAGATATGGTAGGGAATTAGTACATTGTCGTGTATTGGTGAGTGACCTCTAGCCAACATAGCTAAAACCAATACGTTGATTAAGTAGGTGCATGCAAATATATGTGGTCTTTCTAATCTTGTATTTGGATCAGTTAACAATTTATGAGCATATGTATGTCCATGAGCATAAAAGTGTCACGCAACAAAGTTGATTTTACCCAATACTTACCATCCTTTTCCGCTTACAATAATATCATTCATAATATATAATAAACATGTCACAAGTGTGTCCTTGCAGAAGACAATCGTTAGTTCTCATAAAATATACGTGTGCCATGAATTTGCTCCTGCAAACATATAGATAGGTATGCAAACATATTTACTTTAGCATGCAGCCTAACTACATGAAGATCACTGGTAGCCCATGTCATCTTGGACTATTTCGAAATAGACGACGATCCTTTCAGCGACGGGGGTAAAGGAGAGGATGGTGAAGTTTAAGTGGACGATGGAGCTGACTTAATCTTCACCATCCTCTCCTTCGCCGCCGTTGTCGTTGGGGTGGTGATCGGACCCGAGAACCCCATTCTCCTCTCCCCACCGTACCTCTTCGAAACCATAATGTACATCAGCTTGATCTCTTGATGATGTACTTTTGCACCACCACCTCCTTACTGGACTTCCTCTCCTCCCCATCAGAGTTGTTGGTCACCGTCAGAGTTCTCTCTCCCTCCTCTCCTTTCTCTTCTCTCTTCTTCTCCCTCTTTTCTCTCCTCTCTATTGACTTTTCACTCTGGGTCTCGATTTAAGAGAGGGAGAGAGAAAGGGAAGATGGCTGGGTCTCGATTCAAAACAGGGAGAGAGAATGGGGAGACCATCCTATTTTTATAGAACTGCTACTTCTCGTGCAACTCAACGGTAATAAACATGCTTACCGCACCTTTCCTAAATAGTAATCAGAGTGGTCAAAAATTGATTTTGTTTGACCAGAAATGGATTTCGTTTGAATATCATTCTTTTTTCTCTACAGTTAGATATTTATTTATTCACAAAGTAAATATTGTATAAGCTACATGCAATAAGTAAAATATATATAATTTATGAGTCAAAACATAATTAAATTTTACTACTTAAATATTGACTGGCTCAAATATATCTCAAACCTAATCATAAACTAACCCAAAGTTTATCGAAACCAACTGTCCCAAACTATAGCATAAAATAATTTAATCTCATGGAAAGTAAAAAACATTAAGACAAGTTATACCTAAAAATCAAATTTCACATTCAACGAAGATACACGAAAATACAAGATATTTTGAGAGCATTACCACACGGAAGCACAAGATATTTTGAGGGCATACATGTTATTGCCAGTACCGAGCACGAAAATACAGAATACATGATACGCATACTAATACTCGTATGAAAATTCGGATATTGGGAGTCGGGTCTCACAATAGGTATTTTATAGAATTCATAAAGGAAGAAAAATAGGAAGAAAATAACTGAATCCTAATTTCTAGGAATAACAAATCTCCTAAAAGTATGTACAACTATAACAAATCCTTATAATTAGTTAATTACTTATTCAACAAATACCAAATCATATCTCAACAATTTGAACAGCTGACCTTACCATCATGAAAGCCAACACTAGCAGAAGACGAGGGTAGGCATGGAGAGTTGGAAGAACCGTAGGGGAGGGGTGGGGAAGTGAGAGGAGGAGGAGTGAGAGAAAGTAGGAGTGATAATGGGAGGGAGTGCCACCCACCATCAACCGAAAGTTTGTTGTCTCCCTCCACTTGTCAACGAATCTAATCTCTCACTTTCCATTTCTCTTTTGTTGTTTGCTAAGTGGAGAGAAAGGAGGTGTAGAAGTTTTTCGAAGAACTAATTTTTTTTCCCTTCTAATTTATGTAGCGGGATACGAATATGGTTATGGATAAGGACACTTTAAATATAGGATCTGGACATTTTCAGACAGATAGTAGTAATGTATGTAGACAGGTAATAGTCATGTATGTTGCATGAATACATATATGGTAAGTGGAGACAAAGGAGGTGTAGAAGTTTTTCGAAGAAGAAGTTATTTTTTTCTAATTTATGTAGCAGGATGCGGATATGGTTATGGATAAGGACACTATAAAAGCATCTCTAACCCTATTGTCTTGTTTTGTGTTATGATTTCTATGTGGCATGAGGCACAAGCCAATGTTTTTTCCTATGTGGCAAGTTTTATATCCACACAAGACAATGAGATAGAAAAGTGTTCTCCAATGCAAAAGTATTGAGAAGATAATAAAAAACTATTTTTTTCCAACTTTCAAGACAACTTTTCCATTTCTTCCTTTTTTTTGTAAATATTTTTATTCATAATTGATGATATGGAAGTAAAGCATTGTGAAGTCCATTGTCTAGATCTAGACCACCAACTTCACATTGTCTTTGATATGTCATTGCCATGTCAACTTCACAATTTATTTCACATTTGCATTGAAGAAGTATTTTGAAATAAGAAGTTGTGATTCCAAACATTTTTTCCAAACTCACAACCAGGTTGGAGATACTCTAAATATAGGTTCTGGACATTTTTAGACAGGTAATAGTCATGTATGTAGACAGGTAATAGTCATGTTTGTTGCATGAATACCCTAGATATAGGTTCTGGACATTTTCAGACAGGTAATAGTCATGTATGTAGACAGGTAATAGTCATGTTTGTTGCATGAATACTCTAAATATAGGTTCTGGACATTTTCAGACAGGTAATAGTCATCTATGTAGACAGGTATTTGTTGCATGAATACCAATACGGAAATGCATATATATGGACACAATACCATTACTAATACAAATTTCCTGTGTAAGTGCGAACTAGTTTTGAATTTTACATTTTGAGGTGAAATTCTGAGCGCATAAGCATCCAGGTTTAGAATAATCAGTGTATGGGTACACTTAATGTATTGTTAACAAATACGGCTTGTTTAGAAGAAGGCAAAAATGTAGGCCAGGAATGTCTTTTGTTAATTTACCCTACAAAATATATAATTACCCCTATATTTGTGTTAAAAATCTGAATTAGATTTTCGGTTTGAACCCATAGGCAATCTGGGTTTTGATTATGCTATCATCTTAGTTTTGAACTCCAAATGAAAAGTCTCAACTGGGCGCTACATCAATCATCCAGGCATCGGTTATCCGAGTTCCCGCACTTGTGAAACATCCTGGCCCGTCTGGTCTGGTCTTGCTGGAGAAGGGTGGTAGCATTTGCCAGACTTTATTATTATTATTATTTTTTTAGAACAAGAAGTTTTTATTATAGCTACTCAGAGCATGAATGTCTCATGTCAAAACTGGTATGTGAAGAAATACATGGAGGCACTGCCTCAAAAACAAAGGAAACAAAGGAAGCATGAATAGCTGAATGAAGAGAATACGATGAGCTGTTCCGTTGGCTTCTCTTGGGATAAATTTAAACAAGATACTGTTGGAGATACTCAATGAATGGCGGCATTCCTCTATAATGCCCCGGCTTTTCCAAAGTGGTGTCGTAGTCCTGGAGTAATGGCGTCTATCAGTATTTTGCAGTCTCCCTCTATAATGGTGTTGTGATAGACTTACGACTGCTATTGGAAGGTGATAGCTGTTGGCCCATGCTTGAGTAAGGTGATAGACTTATGACTAGGATTGCTTCGCACAGTACAACTGCCCCTTTTTCCACCATGCAAAATGCATGTGCAACCAACCATTATTCACGGTATTGGAGTCGTCGCATCCTACTTAATTGGCAGTTTTGGAGGTTATTGGTGGTTCTGGATCAGTTAGTTTCGATAGTTACTATCTCGGTATAGTCTGAGACACTACGAACTATGCAACCAACGCTCTTAGTTTATCTGACTGCTATTTCTGTTGTATTATCTGAAGACGGTGTTTGATTTTGTGAAAAGTGAGAGAAAAGATAAAAAGAATTGAAGAGTTTTAAGAATAAATTTGATTCCATTTATATATGGTTAATTTTTTTATTTTCTCGCTTTCTTGACAACCAAACACACAAACACAACTGAAATGTTCTAAAATGCAATTGGGTGGTATCTCCCCTGTTGCTGACTGTTCGTCACATTGGACAGCTTTTTTGTGTTGCCAGAACACAATAAATTCTCTCAAAGCAGCTGCAACATTGCAAACTCCAACTGTGGACCAATGACCTATGTGCATGCAATATGTCTTCCATTTCCAAGCATTTTGTGGTCTTCTTCAGGTATGGCTCTTGTTCCACCATCCATTAATTCAAATCATCTTCCTCCCTCCAATGAGATTAATTAGCCTATTGCCACTTTCATTGAAATAATAAATCAAATACTAATTACAAAGTTGGTAAATGCAGACCCGTTGACCAACTTATAATGACAGCAGAGCAGAGAGCAGCTCTCTCAATGGATTAATGGTGTGATGTTGTCAATGTGTGCGTTCCCTAGGAATGTTGAATTGACTTTGAATGCACTCACACATGCCAAAAAAAGCATCTGCAGATTTCCATGGCCTCCATTAATACTTTGTTTTCAAATGGAGAAGTAGGGACGCCATGATAATCAAGTCTAGAGAGTTGAGCACAAGCAGTGTCTATGTATCTATTTATTATTTAGTATGGCTTAGTGTTGGTGCATGCATGATCTTCATATACTCCACACTCCCTCTTCTTACTCACCATAGGCCAATTCAACGTATGGCTAAGTTGTTACTCTTGCTACTACTACTTGTGTTCTCTTCTACAGCCAGTGCTTCAAGGAAGTTGATGTGGGAGTCTGATGACAAGCTATCACCAGCTTCTTCCAATCCTCAAGTGAGCGAGCGTGCTCTCTCTCTCTCTCTCTCTCTCTCTCTCTCTCTCTCTCTCTATATATATATATATATATATATATATATATATATATATATACTCCACCATTTTTTTTTTTTTTAATATTATATAAAAAAATTGTTGAAAAAAGTTAAATTTGTTATAAATAACGTTATAGAAAATCAAACTTGACCAAACAAAAAAGAATGCCATAAAATCTAGACGACCAGTTACCAGATTGGTGAACTACGGAGCGTGCATTCATCTGTACTGTTGTGTTGATCAATTTTGTTTGTTTTGCAGCAAGGAGGGAACTCTGGGGACAATGGATGTGGAGATGCTAAGCAGTGCGACACGTCGGACTGGTCGGAAGCCCACACAGATTATATCTATACCCAAGACATGAAAAATCCATGAAGAGTTGGCTTGTTTTCAAGTTGCATGGTTTGGGCAATGAGGGCCTCTTGCATTAGTTAGCAGTCTTAGCAATATATTTTGATGTTTTGGCAATGACTTGTTCCTTCAGTAGTTCCATGTGTGTATAGTATGTTCTTAACTTTGACTCATCCTGTATGCCAGCGAAAGAGTGTTCTAAATGACTTTGGCTATATATGGGCTGTTAGGTTACGCGAAGTGTCAAATCCAAAAATTAATATTTTGCTTACGTATTACAATAAAGTGGAGCGAAGTAAAAAAAAAAATTCGTTTGGATACTTTGAAAAAACAGAGATTAGAAGTAAAAATTTCTCTAAATATTGGTATTTTTTTGAAGTGAGTGAAAAATTCTAAACTTTGGTGTTTGGTTAGTTGTTGAAATGAGTAAAAAATTCTAAACTTTGGTGAGTGAAAAAATGTAACATTTTGTTGAAGTGACATGAATAGTATTCTTTTTGTTGAAGTGAAAATGAAATATTTTTCACTTCCTAGTCTCATTTTGGAAGAGAAACTTTCCATTTCAAAACTCCTATTTCCTGACCGAAAATATTTAATATTTATATTATAAATCCTTCAACCAAATTCTTAGAGTGATAAAAAATAAATAAATAAATAAATAAATAAATAGATTTTAGCCATTTTGGTGCTCGCTCTACATCCGTGAACCATAACAGCACCTTAGCATGGATACAACTTTCACTGGCAGAACTTGTAAGGAAAATCCTAGTCCACCCACCAGAGGATAAGAAGTCAGCACATTTCTTCAAACACCACAATGCAGCTGCACCTCTCCATTAGATAGTAGCACACCAGAAGAAATGCAAGCCCACAGCAGCACCATATTCCCAGCCCCTGCCCCATCCCCCTCCTCCTCCTCGCACAGTCGCCGGTGGCGGCAGCAACAGCTCTCCGCCGTCGTAAAATGCTCTGCTGCCAGCGGCAGCGGCAGCGGCAGCGGCAGCATCCCCTTCTCCATCTCGGACTCCGAGCTCGCCTCCCGCGGATTCAACCTCCACCGCACCGCGTCCAACCTCAGCCCCGACGCGCTCAACACCATATTCTCCCGCGTCGGGTTCCCCCGGCGCGAGCCCGCGCGCGTCCGCCTGGCGCTCGAGCACACGCAGGCCGTGGTGTGGGTCGAGGACGGGCGGAGCAGCGCCCCGGTGGCCTTCGCGCGGGCGACGGGGGACGGGGTGTTCAACGCGGTGGTGTGGGACGTGGTGGTGGACCCTTCCTTCCAGGGGATGGGGCTGGGCAAGGTGGTGATGGAGAGGCTGGTGTCCGACCTCCTCGCCGCGGGGGTGACCAACATCGGGCTCTACTCGGAGCCCCGGGTCATCGGGTTCTATCGCCCCTTGGGGTTTGCTGCCGATCCCGACGGGATCAAGGCCATGGTCTACTCCAGGAAGAACAAGAACAAGAACAAGAAAATATGATGAATGAGCAAACTGTTGGTTTTTGTTTTTGCTTTTCTTGCAAAAGCTCAAGTCCCTCTTCCATTCTTTAGTCCCACATCAGATGGGGCAAAGCCCTCTTGTGTACATATATTACTTTCTCTTTTTTCTCTATTAAGTTGTTGTGTGGGGAACCCCTTGGGCCACATGCGCGCGCCGCCTGGCCCGGCTCGGCTCGGTTCGGCGCGCGTAACGGGTGCGCGGGTACGCGTCCACATCTGCGGGCGCCGAATGCCGATCCGATTTTTTCTTCGGGCTGGGATCCTAAAAATCTTTTTGCTCCTCTTCTTTCTTTCATTTAATTTTTTCTTAAACGTTGGAATTAATTTCTGAACGTTACAATTTTTCATGTCCAGATTCATTTCGTAACGGCTGAATTAATCGTAAATTTAATTCTGACCGTTACACAATTGTATTATATATTCGGACTGAATTCTTTGTAAAATCATTCAGAAATTTTTCTTACTCCAAACCTCTGTCAACATTCTGTTTAATCTCCATCGTCTCCAAGCTCTGGACAGAGCTAAGTTCTGGTCGTTCTCTCCAAGTCGTGTGCGGCAACGAGATTCCGGTAGTGCGGGGGTTTTACCACTAGGAGCGTCGGGAACGTCTGCACACAGATCCCGAATAAACTCTTAGGGCAGTGCTTCGTGCACGACTTCCCCAGAGGCCGATAAATCAATTTTATTTTATTCATATTTTTATTTTTATTCTGATTTTTCAAAAAGAAAAAACAACAAAATTTCTAACAATCTAAGAGTTTATTTTTTTTGTTAGAATTGATTCACTGTTAGTTTAAATTTACAATTGTTTCAAGAGTAACTATTGAAGCAATTTTTAAACAATTTCTATACTGTCGGAAGAAAAAAAAAAAATTGGAAAACTTCTATACTGTCTTAGTAACTATTGAAGCAAGTTTGTTTGCTTAAAGTATTGATTAGAAAACTTCTATACTTTTTATCACAATTTGCTTACTGTTAAGAAAAAGAAAAAAAAAAGAAAAAAAGAAAAAGAAAAAATTATTTGAGAAACTTCTATACTGTTAGAAAACTTTTAATACTGTTGTCTAATACTGTTGTTAATATTGTTAGTTATATAGCAATCTTATAGCAATTCTAATATTGTTAAAATTTGAATCAACTTTCATTATTCACCAATTCTTCTAACAATTGTTTAATACTGTTTAATTAATACTGTTGGTTATATAGCAATTCTTCTAACCATTTTTAATACTGTAATAATTCTTCTAGAAAATTTTTAATACTGTTTCTATAGCAATTTGTTCACAAAATTTATTTCAATTGTAACCTACAATTTGCAACCTTTGTTAGAAAATATTTCTACCAATTTTATAACAAATTACTCTTTCTACAGAGTCATTATTCAAATTGCTTAAATTTGCCTAAAGTGTCTTACTATATTGTCTGTTTAAGCAAATTCTTCTAGCAATTTGTTACTGTACCAATCTTTTAATATTGTAGAAATTTGCAATACTGTAGCAATTTGTTAGAATAGAAATTTTGATCCAAATAGCTACTGTTGAATTTGACTGTAACATTTTATTCACAACTTGTTACTTTTATTCACAACATTGTTACTGTTACTTTTGTTCACAACTAACAGTAAGTGTATACAGTGTTTTATTCTCAAATATTTGTTCAAGCAATTTGTTACAATCCCGAAACTTCTAATTTGTTACACTTTTGTTCACAACACTGATAAAATATTTTGTTCACAACAAAATAGCACTTAGTATTTTTAAAATTTCTAACCAATAGTTACTGTTACCGCTATTTCTAGCAATTTGTTAGAATCCCAAAAAATTGTTACAATTGCTTAAACATACTGTAGTAATTTATTTGTTACAATTGATTTCTAGAAATTTGTTAGAATTGATTTTCACTATTAGCTTCTCACTATTTGCTTCTAATTGATAGCTAATAAAATTTGCTTCATTTTAATCACTTAGTATTTTTTGAAAGCAATTTTGGACCAAAAAAAAATAGTTTAAGGAAATTGCAAATAAAATCTTCAAATCTAAAGTTTCAAAGTAGAGACAAACTCGGGCACAAGCCGAAAGGATCCTTCTGTCAACCGGGTGTAAACAACCCTAAGCGACACGGTACTTAAGAGTCTTCGGACCGCCGCTAGCTGGGAACCGGCCCCTACAGCTAACCTGAGTTGATCAACACTTGAAAAACTAAAGATTTTAAGATTGTTTAGCAAAGACCACATAAACTATTATCTTGTAGAAGGTCAAGGAAAACCCAAGTCTAATTTTCCTTATAAACCAAAAAAGAATTTCTTCCAGAAGAAGAAAAACTTTCAGCCTAACCACCAAAACCATCATCACCAAAACCAAAAACCTAGAAACTTTAGTCAGACTCAGTTAGACCAGAAGCGAACATGCTTCACCAAGGTTCTTCGAGTTTCTTCAGGTCTGTAAGCTTTCAACCCCTTATTAACCTCTCTTACCATTCTGATGACTGGTGGTTGGATTCTGGAGCTAATGTTCACGTTTCATTTGATCGCTCCTGTTTTTCAAACTATCAGGAATCAAGTGGAGGAGATGTGACCCTAGGAGATGGCTCAACGGCACAAATTATTGGAAGAGAAAAAATTAACCTGAAGATGACATCAGGAAAAATCTTAACTCTTCATGATGTTCTTCATGTGCCGTCTGTCAGGAGAAACCTAGTTAGTGGATCCCTTCTTGTAGCCTCAGGATACAAAATTGTAATGGAGGCAAATAAAGTAGTTTTTTCTAAGCATGACTCTTTTATAGGAAAATGCTTTGTAAAAGACGGTCTTTTCATTTTAAGTACAATGAATAAAATGTATGATGGTTCTCTCATTGTCTCTAATATAGAATCTTCAAATGTTTGGCATGGCAGACTAGGTCATGTGAACCTAGGCTCTATTAAAAGGATGATGACCTTAGATCTTATTCCCAAGACTCCAATAGATGACAAACACAAATGTGAGATTTGTGTTCAAGCCAAACACACTAGATTACCATTCAAATATGTAGAAAAAAATTCTGACCTTCTAGAACTTATCCATAGTGATGTATGTGACTCAAATAGGATTTTGACCAGAGGCGGTAGAAAATATTTTGTTACATTTATAGATGATTATTCAAAGTATTGTTATATCTACCTTCTCAAAACCAAAGATGAAGTTCTAGATAGATTTAAGGTCTACAAATCTGAAGCTGAGAATCAATTAGAAAGGAAGATTAAGATCCTTAGATCTGATCGTGGTGGAGAATATACCTCAAACGAAATGACTAACTTCTGTGAAGAACATGGAATAATTCATGAGGTAACTGCTCCATATTCACCTCAGTCTAACGGAGTTGCTGAACGCAAGAACCGCACTCTGTTAGATATGGTGAATGCCATGCTTCTCAGCTCTGGTGCTCCTGATAACTTGTGGGGAGAAGCCCTTTTAACTGCCTGTTACATTCTTAATAGGATTCCTAGTAAGACAAAAGATAAGACTCCCTATGAGCTGTGGAAAGGTAGAGCACCTAGGATTAATTACCTTAGAGTTTGGGGATGCCTTGCTAAAGTCGGAATTCCCGAACCTAAAAAGAGGAAGATTGGTCCCAAGACTGTAGACGCTGTTTTCATAGGATATGCCTTAGACAGCTATGCCAATAGATTTCTAGTGACTCACTCAGAAGTAAATGAAATCTCTAACAATATCATTATAGAAGCAAGAGATGCAGTTTACTTTGAAAATATATTTTCCTTTAAGGATAGAAATTCAATCTCTTCCTCCATACCCTCTACTAGTTCTCATGTCCAAATACCTAGCTCTCATTCTGAACAAGACTTAGAACCAAGACGGAGTAAAAGGAATAGGATTGAGAAAAATTTAGGAGAATGATTCTTCACTTTTTTGATAGAGGGTGATCCCTCAACTTATGAAGAAGCAATATCGTCTCCTGATGCTCCCTTCTGGAAAGAAGCCATTAACAGTGAATACAACTCCATCATGAAGAATAATACTTGGTTTCTAACAGATCTACCTTTAGGCAATAAACCAATAGGCTGTAAATGGATTTTCAAGAAGAAACTCAGAGCCGATGGTACTATAGAGAAATACAAAGCTAGATTAGTTGCTAAGGGTTTTACTCAGAAGAAAGGGTTAGATTATTTTGATACCTACTCTCCTGTAGCTAGGATCACATCCATTAGAACTCTCTTGGCCTTAGCATCCATTCATGATATGTTAATCCATCAAATGGATATAAAGACAACATTTTTGAATGGAGATCTAGAGGAAGAACTTTATATGGACCAACCTGAAGGTTTCATTGCTAAAGGTCAAGAAAAAAAAGTTTACAGACTAGTAAAATTCCTCTATGGCTTGAAATAAGCTCCCAAACAATGGCACAATAAATTTGACAAAGTAATTTGTGAATATGGTTTCTTGTCAAATGAGTATGACAAATGCATATACTCTAAAGGTACATGTAAAAGTTGTGTCATTTTATGCTTGTATGTAGATGACATCCTTATCCTAGGTTCATCACTGGAATTAATAAATATTACAAAGAACTATTTATCTAGCTAGTTTGATATGAAAGACCTAGGAGAAGCCAACTTAATTTTAGGAATGCAAGTGACCAAAGACAAAGAGGGTTATACTCTATCTTTAGCACATTCAATTGAAAAAATGCTAAAAAGATTTGAGTTATTTGATAAGAAACCTGTCTTTACTCCTTATGACAGCAGTATTGTACTGAAAAAAAATGAAGGACCACCTTTGGAACAACATAAATATTCACAGATGATAGGCTCCCTTATGTATATAACTAACAGGACAAGACCTGATATTGCATTTGCTATTGGGAGACTAAGCAGATATACCAGTAACCCAAATCAGTCACATTGGACTGCCTTGGATAAAGTATTTAGATATCTCAAGGGCACCCTAGACTACAAACTTTATTTTACTAGGCACCCTGATATCATAGAAGGTTATTCAGATGCAAACTGGGTAACCGACTCACATGATATAAAATCTACTACTGGATATGTATTTACTCTAGGAGGAGCTGCGATCTCCTGGAGCTCTTGTAAGCAAACTATCATAGCTAGGAGTACAATGGACTCCGAAATGATAGCTTTAGATACAACTTGCACAGAAGCTGAATGGCTTAAAAATCTTATTATGCATATACCTGTTTCTCTTAGTCCTGTTCCTGCAATTTCTATAAATTGTGATAATAAATCTGTTATTGAACTACTAAAGCATGATTCTGTGAATGCTAAGATGAACAGGCACCTGCAGCTGCGCTTCAAGTCAATAAAAAGCCTACTAGGCAAATATGTGGTTCTTGACTATATAAAGTCAGAAAAGAATATTGCAGATCACTTGACGAAGGGTCTGTCTAGGACTTTGATCCTAGAATCATCGAGGGGGATGGGGTTAAGCCCATAAGTTAGTCACCAGCAGTGGCAACCCAACCGAGTCTGATTGGAGATCCCAAGAAGCCGGTTCAATGGGTAGAAACAAGCTGAACTTAGGTGACTTTATGGAACACTGACTCGAGATTAAAATCTCATTAAAATAAAGTCCAAGTGGCTGTACATGTGTACAATGACTCCCCATCCCTATGGTGACAGTGTTCCTGTGTGATATGGTTAGGATGAGTTTAAACTCTTAATAGGTCCAAGCTGTAATGCTAGGTTGATTCATATCACCAACCATTAAGGACTTACCTATATGAGAGGTCGTGAAGGCCGCGACTATGAGACAGGGCGATTCCAGACAACTCTCATGAATGTGAAAAGTACGCATGGCCATTTTAAAGCGCCACCCGATAGACCAAGGACCTCTAGCGTACTATGTGTGCTATTTCTCTAAATCTGGTTCAAGAAGTCTGATTCAAGGCATAGTCCATCAAGCACTTCTTCAGATTAAGGCAATAGTCACTACGTGAGATTCAAGGCTGTAGTCCATCTCATCTATGCATAGTATTTTACTGCCCAGATGCTCTCTCTCTCTATTTACTTCACTCTTATCTCTGTTTCGGAACTTGACCTTTTGGGGGGGGGGGGATTGTTGGTTTTTGTTTTTGCTTTTCTTGCAAAAGCTCAAGTCCCTCTTCCATTCTTTAGTCCCACATCGGATGGGGCAAAGCCCTCTTGTGTACATATATTACTTTCTCTTCTTTGCTCTATTAAGTTGTTGTGTGGGGAACCCCTTGGGCCACACGCGCGCGCCGCCGCCGCCGCCGCCGCCCGGCCCGGCTCGGCTCGGTTCGGTTCGGTTCGGCGCGCTTAACGGGTGCGGGTACGCGCCCACATCTGCGGGCGCCGAATGCCGATCCGATTTCCTCTTCGGGTTCGGGCTGGGACCCTAAAAATCTTTTTGCTCCTCTTCTTTCTTTCATTTAATTTTTTCTTAAACGTTGGAATTAATTTCTGAACGTTACAATTGTTTGAACGTTACAATTTTTCATGTCCAGATTCATTTCGTAACGGCTGAATTAATCGTAAATTTAATTCTGACCGTTACACAATTGTATTATATATTCGGACTGAATTCTTTGTAAAATTATTCAGAAATTTTTCTTACTCCAAACCTCTGTCAACATTCTGTTTAATCTCCATCGTCTCCAAGCTCTGGGCAGAGCTAAGTTCTGGTCGTTCTCTCCAAGTCGTGTGCGGCAACGAGATTCCGGTAGTGCGGGGGTTTTACCACTAGGAGCGTCGGGAACGTCTGCACACAGATCCCGAATAAACTCTTAGGGCAGTGTTTCGTGCACGACTTCCCCAGAGGCCGGTAAATCAATTTTATTTTATTCTTATTTTTATTTTTATTCTGATTTTTCAAAAAGAAAAAACAACAAAATTTCTAACACAAACTCTAATCAAGTTTCTCTCTTCTTTTATAATTAATAAACTGCCATTCCAATTTTACATAGTACATGTAATAGCTTTCTAGCTTACTAATATGCTCAGAAATTTTGCTCAGACAGAAAAATCTTTTAGTAAAATTAAATATGACGTAATTTTATTAAGAGAAAATTTGCTCAATGCTCTATAATTATGTACAATTATTTTTATTTTCAAAGTTAACTTTTAATTTTTGACCGAAATATTCCTACCAAATTATCATTATTACTAGTAGAAAAATGGAAGCAGTATTTTGATAAAAAATTAATGGTGAACGAAAGTGATTTTTTTTTGAATATTATGATAAAACAGTGAAATATACTTTAAATTATGAAAAATAAAGTGAGAGAAGATTCAAATATATATATATTTTTTTAATTTTATAAAGTAGGCAGGACGAAGTATGTTTACTCCCTCGTCAGCCTAGTCTCTCCCATGGCGGTTCCTCTTGCATGAGGAGAACTACATCTCATGAATTCATCCACCACTAATGATGTTTCTCATCATTGATTGTCAGTTCCTCCCTCCTCGCTTCTTCCATATACTCCTTTAGTTCATTATTCCATACTCCTTCCCTTCCTGTTCTTCTAAATGAATTTTTTTTGCAAATTCTGTACACAAAGCAGTTGTTGATAAACTTTGGCACTCTCCTCTCCTCTCCTCTCCATCAGCCGATGACCCTAGCCAGACATCTTTCGAGTTCGCCAACCCTCCAGCAGACCGGATGCGCTTCCTATTACCTTCTTTAAACTTGTTGGAGTGGTTGAAATTTTCAACCTATATAAAAAATACTCTGGAGTTATATTAAGTATTCCTACGTATAATATAAATACCTCAATATATTTAGATTTAATGTTTCTACATATAATAGGAATATGTCAATAGATTTAGATTTAAATTGGATATTCCTACATATAGTAGGAATATGTCAATGGATTTGAATTTGGATTGAATATGTTGATGTTTTTGTCTTGGACTAAGAAAAATAATCTTACATTGGCTACACCACCAAGTGGATATCTCAATATAATGATTTGTATGAGTTGAGGTGTGCACTTGGAGTGTGGTGGGACACATGGGTGCCATATGAGAGTATTTTTCTAGGAAAAAAAAATGATTAACTACTCATGAAAATATTTATGTTTTTTGTCATGCTCTTGAAATTATTTCCATAGGAGTTAAGTCCCAAAGGGGCTTAGCAACTCAGACTCGGACTCTGGCTCAAGGGCGCAAAGTGGCACTTTGTTGACGCACTTTGCACTTAAGCGGCATTTGATGCGCTCATGGGCGAGCCGCATAGACGACCCGCCTTAACTGGCCGCATGGGCTAGCCGAATGCGTGTCCGCATGGGCGGCCGCATACGCTGCGGCATGAGCGGCAGCATGAGCGGTTGCTTTCGGGGCCACATGAGCGATTGCATGCGGGTCCGTTGCTATCAGATATATTTAATCAGTTATGAAAAGATTTGAGTCATTAATTTAAATTCGATATTTGTGGGATTTGAATTTAATTCATTCCAATCATGTAGGATTTAAATTAATCATGTGGGATTTGATTTTAATTCATTCCAATAATGTAGGATTTAAATTTAATCATATGAAATTTGAATTTAATTCAAATCAATCATATGAGATTTAAATTTAATTCATTCCAATCTTGTGGGATATGAATTTAATTCATTCCAATCTTTTTATAATTGATGGACGACCAGGATTAGGATTATGGATTCCTTCCTATGCCTATAAATACTCTCTTCAAACACCATTTGAGGACTTACTTCAAAAATTGGGAGAGGAAGAGAGTTGTTGCTGGAGCCGTCATTAAAGTCTAGGAAGTTCGTGCGAGTCCAAGCAAGGAGGTGACATTGAGCGTTTCAGAAGTTCTACGTGAACTTGCTGGTTCCTGGGAGCAGATCGTGTGAGGCAAATCTTGCTTTGAGCAACGATGATCTTCATCACCCCAGCAAGCATATTTTCTTCTTCTCCTTTCTCTTCTCTTCTGCTAGCTGTAATTCTGTTATGTTCGTCTGCAACTGCGAGTGCAAATAAGAAAGTGAAGTTTTTTTTTATTATTCCTTTATAATCTTGAGAGCAAGTTGTAATCAGAATCATTATATAGTTCTTCGTGGAAATCGAGAATAGTCAGAGTAAAAACTTTTGTGTGAACCTCTGATCTCGACCACGCGTTCTTCCATCTCTGGTTAAGCATTGAGACTAACAATCTCAAAGCAAGATCCGAGTTAGATGGAGAACCGATCAAACCTTCTCGATACCAGCTTTCACAAGCTTGAGAAGTTTGATGGAGAACACTACAACATTTGGTAGAGGAATATCTTCCTGAATCTTCGTCTTATAAAAGTTGATTATGTGTTGGTTGATCCTGAACCTACCATCCCTGAAGATAGAGGAGAGATCGAAGTTGGTATGGCGCATGATGCGTACTCCAAGTGGAAGGAGGACAATGACCTCTGTAGGCTGTTGATCCTTAATGCAATGGACGACTCGATGGTAGAGTCCTATAACAAAAAAGAGAAGGAAAGAGATGTCTGAGAATCTCTTGCGAAGCATTACAAAACTGACGAGAAAATGTCAAAAATCTATCTCGTCAAGAAATTTTTCACTATGCAATTTGAAGACGAGAAGGTAATGCTACCATAAGTCAAGGAATTTCTGAAGATGCAGCAGAAACTAGAGAAAGAAGGCTTGAAGCAGGAAGACAAGTTCATGGTAGGGGCTATAGTCACCAAGCTTTCTCCAGACTGGATCAACTTTAAGACTGACATGTACCGTAAGAAGATGGAGATCCATCTCGAAGATCTTCTTCACTGGATTCACATAGAAGATGAACCCAAGGGGGAACTGAAGTTTGACTCCCTGTCCAAGAAGTTGGCAAAGGCCAACTTGGTACATGCTGGTGATTCCAGGGGGAAGCAAAATGCTTCTCACAACAAGAAAAATGACTTCACCCATCTGAAAGTGAAGTCGGCTTCGTTCAAGCCAAAGCTAAAGCCCAAGTCAGAAGTGACTTCTTTTAACTGTGGCAAGAAGGGCCACTACCGGAGTGATTGCAGATCCAAGCCTAAACAGATAGAACAAGGTGAGCCTAACAAGGTTGCTATAATTGCACAGGTTGTCATGACTGGTGTCGACACCAACTAGTGGCTGGACACTGACGCATCCTGCCATGTTTGCTTAAAGAAGGAGTTGTTCACCACCTACAAGCCTACATCTGAGAAGGTTATGGTGGTGAACCAGGCAGAAGATGAAGTACTTAGGATTAGAACGGTGGTACTGAACCTGACTTCGGAGAAGTTGCTGACGCTTCAGGATGTAAAGCACGTACTGATGATAGCCAAGAACCTGGTCTCAGGAAGTCTGCTCTACAACACAAGCTTGAGGATGGACATCAATGCTGGACAGATGGTGATGTCATACAAAGGAACATACGTCGAAAAAATATTTTGTACCGAAGGGATGTTTAAACTTCAACTTGTGATCCCTACTACAATGATAAATGCAGTCTCTTCTTTTGGTTATTCTCTTGAGTTATGGCATAATTGACTAGGACATGTTCATTGTAAAAGAATAAACAAAATGTCTAGTCTAGGACATATCTGCAAATGTAGGATTAAGGAGGTAGAAAATGTGAGGTATGTGCACAGACAAAGATCACCAAAAATCTGTTCAAGTGGGTCAACCGAAGCACATGTATTCTGGAGTTGGTACACTCAGATATCTGTGACTTCAAGCATTTCTCCACAAAGGCCAAGATAAAGTATTTTATTACATTCATCGACGACTACTCGAAGTATATGTTCGTATATCTGCTCAAGTCAAAGGACGAAGCATTCGAGAAATTTAAGGAGTACAGGGTTGAAGCTGAATGTCAGACAGGGCAACAACTCAAGAGACTTAGAAGTGATCAAGGCAAAGATTATTGGTCCATTAAATTCACATAGTTCTGTAAAGAATATAGAATCCTCAATGAGACGACAGCTTCGTATTTTCCTTAATCAAATGGAGTAGTAGAGAGGAGGAACATGACATTGACAGAGATGATGAACTCAATGTTGTTGACTGCGGGTCTTCCAAACTGCTTCTGGGGAGAAGCTGCGTTGACGGCTATGTTCATTCTGAATAAAGTGCCATACGCAAGTTTCGATGTCACTCATCATGAACTCTGGTTCAAAGTCAAACCCAACTTGAATGTCATTCAAGTGTGGGGGTGTCTGGCATATGTGAAGCTCCCGGACTTGAAGATACAAAAGCTGGGTACGAGGACTACGAAGACCATCTTCCTGGGTTATGCTGAGAAGTGTGATGCTCAAAATTTTCTTGATATAGAATTGTAAAAGCATAAAAAATATGCTGGGGAATTATACGCATAAAACCCCCAACATAGATGAAGCACGCGTAAAACATAAGCTTCAGAACTATACGCGTAAAACATGACTTCAGAGATGCCAACGTAAAGCAGCGCTCCAAGCCTGTTTTGGCGTAAAAGGTTGCTACATCGCCCCTCCGGCGTAAACTATGTCTGCTTTTAATGCAGCGTGAAGTTGGACGAGGAACTCTTCGTATTCCTCGAATGAACCTGTCAGACAAAACAGTGAATCTGACTCCTGACAAAGAGTACTGCACGACGATCGAGATGACGATTATAATAATGATTCTGCACAGAGACCCAGACTATCGTTTAGTGACATAATCCTTGATATGAGACGTTGTTTACGCATTCAAGGAATACGCTGCCTATTTTACACAGGCAGAGATGAGTTTTTACGCTCAAGATGAGACAAAATCAGATACCACGTCAAAAGCTGTTCTTCGTACAGAACTCGAGGTATGTCTCTGCAGTTAATGCGCGAGATGGGGGAAGATCTCTGTATTTAATGCACGAGATTTAGTTCTACTTTTAATGACTGGGAGAGCTAATACGCTCACGTCACCATCCTGGCATTTTACGCCAACCCGGCTATTTTCAACTATAGGAGCAGGCCGTATGATATCTCCTCGAAATACGCCAACCAGGCTATTTTCAACTATAGGACTACGCCGTATGCTATCTCCTTGAAATACGCCAACTCAGGCTATATTTGTAAATGTACGCGATAAAGATATTTGGCCCAGAATACGCTCAAAGATCTCAGTCAAAGAAGGAGGATTGGCTAGGTTTACGCTGGTTATCTATCCATGCAGCATCAAGCTTTACGCTACTTGGCTTTTACGCCAACAGGACATCTACTTGGCTTTTACACCAACAGGACAGCTACTTGGCTTTTACGCCAACAGGACAGCTATTTGGCTTTTTACGCCAACAGGGCAGCTACTTGGCTTTTACGCCAACTGGACAGCTATTTGGCTTTTTACGCCAACAGGGCAGCTACCTGGCTTTTACGTCAACAAGACAGATATTTGGCTTTTATGCCAACAGGGCAGCTACTTGGCTTTTACGCCAACAGAATATCTATTTGGCTTTTTACGCCAACAGGACTGCTATTTGGCTTTTACGCCAATAAGATAACTATTTGGCTTTTACGCCAACAAGACAGTTATTTGGGCTTTTATGCCAACCATCTCTACGCGAGGGGCAGTTACCTACGTGGCTTGCATGCCGTGATCTTCGATGAGCGATTATACGCATTATCTTATAATGGGACACGCGTCACACGTGGATTCAGGAGATCATTCAGACGTGGGTAGCAGTTATTATAACTGCCGCATAAAAGGTGCAACTCTCTCCACTAAGTGGCTTCTACGCCGACTGGTCAGTTACTGCGACCGAACTCTATAAATAGAGATTTTCGGTCACAGGAGAATGGGGGTCAAAATTGTGGAGAATCAGAGAGAGAGCACATATAGAAATTGTTGCTTGACGACTTTGGCAATGAGAGTTCAATCCCTCTTGCAATCTTTGAAGCTCCTTCTTCTTCTACAGCACTTCTTCGTCATCGTGTGGTCCAAAGGACAAAGTGATCGACCGCAGATCAGACTCCTATAGCAATATTTTCCCAGAATTATTTTTTTGTACTTAATATCCTCGTATAGGATTAATTGTACTCTTTTTCTTATTTGTAAACAAAGAAAGGGTTTCGTATAAACCTCATTTTTATTTTTTTGTTTATCATCGAACACAAGATGGCGACTCTGCTGGAGACTACTTTCTCATCTGACGAGAAAGCCATTGCTCAATACGATATTGTATCCGTCGGATCAACGAAGAAGACTCTGGTCATCCAATTCGACCAATCGGCTTATGAAGACATGCTTCGAGCAGGGGGTAGCTCTCATTCACTCTCTGTTCAAGATAACAGGAAGCTGCGTAAAGTATAGATGCCCCGGACATCCTCTACCCTTCCTGCGAACTCTATCTCTCCGACCAACAAGGTTGTAATATCACAACCTATACGCCTTGCGCGTAAAAATTCGTCTCCCGTCTGTGATGTGCTAGACAAAGCTTCTGGCAATGCCTCAGTGCCAATCCAGAAGTCTACAACGCACCCTGCGCATAAAAATCTGTCTCCCGTCCGTGACGTGGCAGACAAAATTTCTGACAAGGCCTCAGTGCCAAATCAGAAATTTTAAACGCGTCCTGCGCGTAAAACTTCGTCTCCCGTCTATGACATGGCAGACATAATTTCTAACAAGGCCTCAGTGCCAAATCAGAAATTTTAAATGCGCCCTGCGCGTAAAACTTTGTCTCCCGTCTGTGACGTGGCAGACATAATTTCTGACAAGGTCTCAGCGCCAATTTAAAAATTTCAAACGCGCCTTGCGCACAAAAAGGCATCTTCCATCTACAAGGAAGCAGATGGACCCTTGAATCACATCAAGGGAAAATGAGTAGCGAATGTCCCGACCGCTAGAGTTGTACGCCACCAAGAGAAGAAGTTGCCCGCTCTTCAAAATACGCATAATACTGGAGGCCATTTGGAGACTTCCCCTGTTTTACACGAACCTGTGCAAAGCTCCAGATTACACCAGAGTAAGACCACCCGCGTAAAGAAGACCCGCTTCACAGGAAAATACGCTCCTCAGACGGATGACGGATCGTATGCTACTCACATGGCTGAACTGCTGTATTCTTATGGCAGAGAGAGAGTTATGGTTCCCAATCTCCATACCCCAACTGATGTAAAAAGGCAGAATAAGCCTTCTACTTCTTCTGTTAATCCCCCTGATTTGCGTAATTTCTTAATCCAGACGTGCAAAGACAGGGGATCCTCTAATATGTCTATTACACCCCCTAGGGAACATTATTGTAATAGTCATAAAGTTGTAGTTACCTACTGCTGTTCTAAGGCAAAATGGTCAGTTTTTTGACCGGTTGAACTACTCTTTGTCTCTACAGAAAGAAGAGCCGACATTCGCATCAGTAAACATGGCTTCACACATTCCTAGAAGAAGGTCAAGTTCAAGACGTCATCCCTCTAGAACTCCAAGCCAAAGGAGATTTGACAGACTCCTTGAGAATATTGAAGCAGGTGTTTTTTGAAACACCGGTTCAAGATCGCGACAATTGACTTCATATTCTTCCGATTTCGACACTGGGGGTCGCCAGTTTCCTAAATATGATGCTGACAGTATAGACTCGATCTCTACAGAGATCTATACCAGCCCCTCAGTAGAATCTAGAGAAATAGGAGTTTATGCCATTGGAGATGAACATGAAGAGGCCTCCCCATCAGGAAGTACTGAGCAACGCATCGCTGTATTAGAAGCATCGCTTAAAGAGATGCATTCCATGATGGAGAGTATGCACCAAATGTTGGTGACTCAACACACAGCTGCATCTGTTCCTCCGACTCAACTACGGGTTGGGGTAGATATACTATCAAGTTAGGAGCCTGTCCAAAATCAAGAATCGGCTGCTCCTCAACCTCTCAACCCGGAGAATGTATTGCCCCCTGTTGGAGTTGCAATACAACCGATCTCTCACCACTCTGTGGTCCCTTTCCCAACGAAAGATCCGATGAAGGCATCTCGGGAATTAAAATTCCAATTTGATGCCTTGAAGCATAAGGATCAGCTCAAGAAGTTGGGAATCAACCAGTCATACCCAATTATCTGGGACAAGATCCCTTTTCCACCTAAATACAAACTACAGGCTATGGTTTTGTTTAAGGGAAAGATGTCACCAAGCCAATACATGAACTACTTCAGCATGATGACGGTGTTGTTGCAAGGAAATGACGCCCTTCTCATTCGACTGTGTAAGGGCTGTCTGTCTGGAGTGGCCTATCAATGGTACCGTAGTCTTGCGGACAACTGCATCACTTCTTTCGAAGATTTCAAGACTCTGTTCTTCGCTCGATTCTACGAAGGAGGGATGAACATGTCTATGTCCTCGCTAATCGAAGTGAAGCAGAAAGAGAAAGAGACGTTCATACTTTCATTGAACGTTTTCGTCAGGCCACTTTGCAGATGCCTCCCAGAGTTCCGGATTCAGCCCTGGTGGACATTTGTAGAAAGAATCTTTTTCCACTGATCTCAGTGTTCACAGGACCATATCAGTTCCATGATTGGCCCTCGTTTATCATCTCAGTGGTGTCGCTGAATATAATAGTCGAAAGACGCATGACAATGGAATCATGATCTCTACCTCTGATAGAGGGAAGCGGTCATTCTCCAATAGTGACCATCCTCGTGGTTCCAAAAGAAAGGAAGCTCTGGCGATTAATACGTCCAGGCAACATACTCCAGGGACTATGCAGACGAATCCTGGGACTTCCAGGCCTAAAGAAGAATATTCTTTCGACGACGACAATACTCCGAGCATATTCGATTGTCTAGTCAAAAGTGGCAAGCTCACTAACCCAGAGGTAAAGTGGCCTAATGAAGTCGGCAGTACCAATGACCCTAAGTAGTGTATTTTCCACAGGTACATATATCACCCCACAAAGGCCTGTTATGTACTAAAAAGGAAAATCCAGGAGCTGATCGACGCCAAGACCATCACCCTGCGTAATAGCGAGAAGATGGTCACTACCAACATGATCTCTCTCCAATTTGGCAATCTGCCCCCTCAAGAAGTCCCGGATGGTGTAGTACCTATTCCACGGGCAATGATGAACATTGTTAATCTTCCTCCGACCAGGGGTCAAAATCATGACCTGGTACCCCTAACTACCAAGCATGGTGAGATTATGTGGGTTCATCCTGATCTGGTATCAGAGATTGAGAAAGAGACTCAAGTTGCTAAAGCTAAGTCTAAAAAGAACTCAAGATGCAAACCATGCCATATGGTTGCAATATCTCCAATATCAGAAGAAGAGGTTTTGGCTATCGGAACCCGGTCAGAGAAAACCTACCTCAAGGACTATGAAGAAAATCAGGAAGAAGCAACAACAGATACTTCAGCTGCCAAACTTCCAGAGCCTCAACCTGTTATACCAGAGGCAGGCCCTTCTAGGCCAACTTCTGCGGACAAGGGCAAGCAAAAAGAAGTTCGTTTTGATAAACCTTTGAAGAATATTCAAATCAAAGGTTTAGAGAAACCATATAACTTCGACATCTTGGCCCAGTTGGCTAACACTCCAGCCAGATTGTCCATTTTCGAGCTACTTAGGCTATCCAAAGACACTCGTCAAGCCTTGAGTGAAGCTTTAATGCAAGCGGACGTATGCTTGACTCAGCTCAAATTCCCTGATAAAGAGCCTGTGGCATGCCCTCAATGCCATAGTGTGATGGAAGTGGTCCCTAACATCACTTTCACTCAAGAGGACATGTTGTTGAAACATAATAAACATGACAGGCCTCTTTATTACACCGGATATATCGGCTCTATGAAGGTAGACCGGATTCACATAGATCCAGGATCGTCGATCAGCATTATCCCTCATAGTCTGCTAAGACCATTGAGAATCCCTACAATCGAACTGGCTTACACTACCACTACAATCGTGGGCTTCAATGCCAGAAAAAGCAAGCTGTTGGGGAAGATTCGTCTGAGGATCCAGATTGGTGACCTTAGATCAGTGGCTACTTGCTACATCATCGATTCAGAGGTGTCTTACAATATTCTGTTAGGCAGACCATGGATCCACGATCATAATATTGTTCCTTCCACTCTACATCAATGCTTCAAATATGTAGACGCCCAGGGGACAGTGAAGACAGAGTTTGCTGATCTCAACCCGTTCAAAGGAGTTGATTCCTACTATTCTGATGCCATGTTATACACCCAAGACTAAATGAAGGAGGTATCAGGCAAGACGGAGGAGGAATCCCACCGGGAGCTAGGAGAACCATCTGCTGAGCAACCTGTCAATCCAGGTGAAAGGGCGGACTACCCGTCCGAAAGTCATGGAACCCATGGCTATCCACTTGAGCAGAACCAAATCAGGAGGAGGAAGTGATCCTCTAGTGATCACTCTGAACCAGAAGCCCCCACATTTGGTCATCAACCTTAGGCCCAACAAGCAGCCGACTGATGTAAATACAACCAGGAACGTGGTTTCTGACGATAATAAAGATTCTCTTTTCCAGTATACTGACGCTCAATTTCCTAATCAGGAATCCTCCCCCCATAACGATATAGAACCTATAGCACAAAAATTCTTGAAATCTATAGACTCCTATCATCCATATGTATGGGAAGTAGCGTCAACATCTAATGTCGTCGCGACATATGGGCCACATGAAGATTCTATCTTTATTGTTCCACCTACTTGCAACGATCAGCATCCAATAGTTTTCGGTCGCATGCGGAATAGACCAATTATACAAGAAGATTCTCACGAGTCTGATGTTGGGAAAATGCAGGTTCACAGATATAGTCCACATGCTTTGAAGATTATGCAAAGTATGGGTTATGACTTGAAGTTGGGGCCGGGCCTCAACTATGGAAAAGGCAGACGAATGCCGTTGCATGGTGATCCCTACTGTCAACGAACTCGTTTTGGGTTAGGGTATACCACACATCTTACAATTTCCAATGACCCTGAGTCAAGTAAGGAGACCATTTCCTCTTTTCAAGATAATTTGTCATCCTCCGATTTAGATGATGAACTCGAACAGGCATTATCAGTAAATATGGTGTTGATAGATTCTCTCAAAAAGAGGGACAAGAATCTGAACCGTTTGAAAATGACTCCTGGGCGCAACAAATGGATACACAATGGGAACTCTGGTTCGAGCAGAGAGAACCGTCCACTGAAGATAAAGTTATCCAAGTCGATGTTGGGGGTGAATTTTTACCAAAGCCGATATTTATCAGCAACAATATTTCCGAAGGAGAAAGGGAAGAAATGATCCAGCTGATAAAATAATATATCGATGTCTTTACGTGGAGTTATGAGGATATGCCAGGTCTTGATCCAAACGTGGCTACCCATAAACTCAACATACTGCCCAATTCAAAGCCCGTAAAGCAACACCAATGCCGGTTCCGCCCGGATATGATGGATGCCATTGAAGCTGAAATCAAGAAATTGGTAGCCTGCGGGTTCATCTGGGAAGAACAACATCCTGATTGGGTCGCCAATGTTGTCCCGGTCATGAAGAAAGCGAGAAAGTTCGTATTTGAATCGACTTTCGAGATCTAAATACGGCTTGCCCTAAGGATGAGTTCCCTCTTCCCATCACAGACGTCATGATCGATAATACGTGTGGGTTTGAACGCATGTCTTTCATGGACGAATTTTCAGGATACAATCAGATTAAGATGCATCCTGAAGATGAGAAACATACTACCTTCCGTACACCACTGGGGGTATACTGCTATACAGTCATGCCTTTCGGATTGAAGAATGCCGGGGCTACATATCAGCGAGTTATGAGTAACATATTTCGTGAACATCTACGCAAAATGGTAGAATGTTACGTAGACGATATCGCTGTCAAAAGCCGCCTCAAGGATAATCACATCCAAGACTTGAAGACAGTGTTCGAGTTGATGCGCCTACACCAACTCAAAATGAACCCTACAAAAAACTTTCTTGGTTTATCCAGTGGCAGATTCCTGGGATTTGTCATTACCGCTAAAGGCATTCAAGTTGACCCTGATAAAGTCAAAGCTATCTTGGAAATGCGACCTCCCCATAATCTGAGAGAACTCAGGAGATTTCAAGGTCGTCTAGCTTATATTAGGAGATTCATATCCAACCTCTCTGGAAGATGTCAACCTTTTTCTCGCCTGATAAAGAAATGTGTGTCATTCGTTTGGGACGAAGCCTGTCAGCAAGCGTTTAATGACATCAAACGCTATCTTTGTCACACCCCAGTCCCAAAAATACGTAGGACTAGGACATGTAAGCATGCCAACCGTATGGATATGGCAACTCCAATATATGGAAACCAAATCCATACATATGTATTATGAATATCAAATCCACAAGTGGTATAACATATGTCACAAGTCACAGGGTATAATCTAAATCTCATCCACGAAAATCAAATACAAATAACTAACCAGTATCTATGAAACTAGATTTTAATAAGAAGTATCTAAGGATGATAGTTGGATGGAAACAAATCCACTACTAACTCGAATATAAGAGCAAATACAATATAAGTACAACACAATATAGGAATACCAGCTAACAATCACGGGGCTCGAAGAGATGACATCCTCACAACATATGTAACCATCCGAATCTGTGCTCCTGCGAATACTCAAGAACAGATACACCTGGAAGGGCCAGGTCCTCAGAGGGACATAACAAGATATATAAAAGTATGCCAATAAAGTACTAAAATAAATATCCAATGGTCGCCTAACCGTCTAAGTGAATGCAGTTAAGAACAACTTTTTCCACAAGTGAGCTATCTGGCTGAAAACTGGGATTGACATGACTCTCTCGGAGAATCAGGGGCCTTAAAGCATGTCGTCTTTTGAACGGCAGAGGCCGCCAAGTAGTATAGGGGTCATCATCGCCCGTATCTCCAGCGGAGCTTCCGGGTTACAGAAGAAAAAGTGCAAAGGAGCCCAAATACGGTACTTATTGTTCTTCCTACCCCATGCTCTAAGCATGTCACATCCATGACATAATTTGGTTCATAGCCTATTCTTAGTACCCTAGCCCAATCCTGCAACCAAACAAGGACAAGGATTAGACCACCGTACTACAATAGGCTATGTCCATGGACCTCTAATAACTTCTAAGTCTACTAGCATACAAAGTTTCTATCATCAGTTATCCCTAACGCATGGGCCATACGTACATGAGGCCAGACCTGTCACACAGTCCATGATCTCTATATGAGACTCACACTCGTATAACAACTGTGTTACGGCCAATGAACCTAATGATGCTACATGATAATGGGGTAGTCTCATAAACAAGGTCAATGCAATACATAAATAAAAATATATTGCGATGACACCATCGCGCGCATTTTATATAACAGTTAAAATATATGAACTAAAGACAGAAAATAAAGATGCATACAACATATGGAATATAAATAACAGTACAATGGTAATGTATACTTGCCTGGCAAGAAGGCTGCGATGTACCAATTACCTGCTCCAGAAGTCGCGCAGAACAGATCCAATATCCTATGTATATATAATATGATACAATAAAACCATTAGTCATTACACTAGTACAAACACAACCCTTTTCACACTGGACTCAGGGGTACACTAGGGGTGGCACTAGTCATCTAATACGGTCAATTACGTGTTGAATTATGCGAGGTCACATCTTCAAGTGCTGTACACAATCAGATAGTCGACTGATAGGTCTCTAAGCCAGTACGTTAATGTACGTAACACAGGCAATTCACAAGTTCTTAGGGTTAACATGGTCAAGGTAAGTACGGGACAGTCCACAGTGTCCTAGGGTCGTATAATACGTACGTATATAGTCACAACTATTATTTAGCATTTAATTACATATACCCATATGATTATATAATATATAACTAGTAATTTATTTACATAACTATTGGAATACATATACATATTAAATATGTACATAAATATATACCAATTAATAATATGCTAATGATTAACTAAATATACATATACTAGATATATATACAAATACCAGATTGAATAATGTTCGCTTACGCGTACGTGTACGTGCACGAACGCGAGTTGGGTTTACCAACTCAAGGTTTGCTACCCGCTAACTGTAGTACATCAATACTAATGTCCTAATGGCACACACACGAACACACATAAAAGGAGAAGACGGACAGGTTCGTACCTTGGGGTACATAAACGGGTACGACGGTGAGGTTGACGACGACGATGGTGAGATGATGGTGAGTTGTAGTGATGATGAAGATGATGATGTTAATGGAAGAGGGTGATGATGATGACAATGGCCATGGTGGTGATGTTGATGATACAATGGTGGTGACGAGGTGGTTGCTGCTCCGGCCAGGGAAGAGCTCCGACGATCAGGGGTGAATTCCAGTGTTCAGTCGACTGGGAAGAGGTTCAGGTGAGATGGGTTCAGTGATGATAGGGTGCTGTGCTCAGGAGGAGGATGACATCGAGTTGATCGGAGGTGGGGGTGATGGGTGTAGTTGCTGTTGACTCTGGCGGGGATGAAGGGGAGTCAGAGTTGCTGGTCGTTGTAATGGTTATGGTGGTGATATTCAGATGGTGGCTGGTGACGTTCAGACGGGGGAGAGGGAAGGTTGTGCGGCGGAGGAGATGCCGTGCTGCGGAGGACTGCTCGGCGGGGTGGCTCACTGGAGGGAGGAGGCGACAGGGTTGAGGTCGGCTCAGGGAGGTTCCGCGGGATGTATGGTCGATTGAGCATCAGTCAGCGGGGGCGGCGACTCCGGTGGGGAAACGGAGGAGAGGAGGGTGGACTCGGGGACGATGGTGGTGCTGGTGGTGTTTCAAAGTCGACGGGAGCGGCGGCCTGTAGTGGTGTTGATGATGGTGAGGGGAGTCAACTCCGACGGAGGCGATGGCCGCGGGTCGAGGAAGAGGAAGATGGAAGAGGGTGGCGGTGAGGAGAGGTCAGGCGAGACACGGCGGGTGCTGCTCCAGTCGATCGACGGAGGGCCGGTTGGGTGACCGGACTTGGCTGCGGGGGGGGGGGGGAGGGGGAATTGGAAGGAGGTGGAAGAAGGTGAATAGTATTTAGGTAAAAATAAATTAAGGTATATTTATATGTAAAGAGGTGAACTTTTGAGGTTTGACCTAGGGTTTGATGTTTGACCTAGGTTTTGGACTTGGTCAACATTCCTTGGGGTGGGCCTTGGGCTTACATGGGGATGTTTGGAGGGCTAGGATTTACATGGTTTAAAATACAAGGATAGAGTTAAATGGGGGGCGATGTTTGTGCGTTGCACATTCCAAATTTTTTAGAAAAATCTATGTGAATGGAAAATGGATTTCTTCTCGTATTGTCCAATGGTGGGGGCACCTCAATGCATTTTTGCATAAAAGTTCCTAACAATTAAAAAATTGCACAAAGACGGAAATTAGATTTTAATTAATCAAAAATATCGCGCAAGGTGTTCTAGAATTAATTAGAAGTACATGGGAATGAAATTAGGTGGGACACAAGTATCAGGGACGTAGAGGGTACAATATAGAGTATTAATAAAATTTGGGTTGCACAAAACAGTCAAGATTGTGTCTCCAATTTCGATTGGAACGCACAAGGGTACAAAGTCATATTTATTTAGAATTGTAATAATAACGTCCGCGACGTTTATTGTGCGACTAAAATATAGCACAAGAAAGCAATATTATAAGTTACACAAGAGTCAGAATAGTAGGCGGGCATGTCTAGGATAAGGTTATGAAATTTATAGAAAGGCAATGGCTAGTGTAGTCCTCCAATTATCGAAGCAACGGTAAGGTGCGCTACGTGATACAAATACGATATAATTAAATAAAATACCGTGTCCTATTTCTAATTGGATATAAACTAGCCATAATTTTACTATCTAAGCGAAGTAGGCCTAATTTTGGGTGAGTGGGTTTACAATCCAGTAGAAAAAGAATGCTTGGCCCTAATGTTTGCCATTCAGAAGACGCGACATTATGTGACGGGCCAGACTATTCATATCATCTCCAGAATCAACCCTCTTCGGGTATTGATGAACAAGACAAGTATTCTTAATTCCCGACTCGCGACTTGGGGCGATATTATTAACACCGTATGATATGGTGTACGTCCCTTAGAAGTCCATAAAATGTCAAGTCTTGGCTGATTTCTTAGCTGCTCACCCAATTCCGGAAACCTCCAAACTATACGAGGACATTTTCGACGAAGTTGCAGAATGTAATTCTGCAATGGATGGTGGTACGTGGCAGCTATTCTTTGATGGTGCCTCCAGGATTGGTCCCAGAGGAAACGTGGTTTAAGGAGTAGGAATTGTCCTGGTGATTCCTGATAAACTCGTTATCTATCGAGCATATTCTCTTAGCGAACCCTGCTCTAATAATGTGGCAGAGTATAATGCCCTGCTAATCGGGCTTCAAGTCGCTAAAGAATTGGATGTTGAATACCTGGAAGCTTTTGGTGATTCTCAGCTGATCGTCAATCAGGTCAGAGGAATATATGAAGTCCGCAATCCAGACCTCATTCCTTATCACCAAGCAACGATCGAGATAGCCATATCTTTTAAAGGATTCTTCCTAGAGCACGTGCCTCGATCTCAAAATTTGGAAGCTGATGCTCTGGCCGGTCTAGCTGTAGATCTAGCTATTCCTATAAGAAGGCAGAATTCAGTGATCCTTCTCAACATAGATCTATTCTGTGTGAAAAATAATTTTCACATAGAACGCAGCTACGCTGTAAACACGGTTCCTCCTAAGAGAGACTGGAGAAGTCCCTTTATAGACTTCGTGTCATTCGGAATCTTAGCAGAGGATTCTAAAGAAGCAGTATCTATCAAAAGATGATCCTTACGCTTCTATTTTGATGCTTCTTCACAAAGTCTATATCGCAGAACATACGATGGACTGCTATTACGATATCTCTTTGACGATGATGCAAAGCGGGTTATTCGAGAAGCTCATGACGGTGTATGTGGAGCACATCAACCCGGTTCTAAGTTACAGGATCATATCAGGAGGATGGGCTACTACTGGCCTACTATAATTGCAGATGCCGTGAAATATGCAAGACAATGCAAAGCCTGTCAGGTTCATACGGATTTTATACATCAGCCTTGTGAGTATTTACATCCTACGATTGCATCATGGCCCTTTGAAGCATGGGTTATGGATATCATTGGTCTAATTCACCCGTCATCTTCTAGAGGACATCGTTTCATATTGGCTATCATCGATTATTTCTCTAAATGGGTGGAGACGATCCCTCTTGCTGAGGTGAAGACATCCAACGTGATCAACTTTATCAAGCATCATGTGATTTATCGCTTTGGGATACCCCGAAGGATAATTCATGATAACGGGCCTCAATTCATCAGCCAAGTGTTTCACCGATTTTGCGATAAGAATCGGATACAGAATATGACCTCGACGGCTTATAATCCTGTCACGCCCCAGTCCCAAAAATACGTAGGACTAGGACACGTAAGCATGCCAGTCGCATGGATATGGCAACTCCAATATATGAAAACCAATCCATACGTACGCTGTATTATGAATATAAAATCCACAAGTGGTATAAAATGTAATACAAGTCGCAAGGTAAAATCTAAATCTCATCCACTAAAATCATATAGAAATAAATAACCAGTATCTATAAAACTAGATCTCAATAAGAAGTATCTAAGAATGATAGTTGGATGGAAACAAATCCACTACCAACTCAAATGGAAAAAGTAAATACAATATAAGTACAACTCACTCAAACAATATAAGTACCAGCTACCAATCACGACTCGAAGGGAAGACATCCACGAAGCTTCTATATCCTTCCAAATCTGCGCTCCTGCAAATACTCAAGAATATGTACACCTGGCAGCGGACCAGGTCCTTAGAGGGACGTAACAAGATACTTAAACACATGCTAATAAAGTACTGAAATAAATATCCACTGGGTCGCCTAACCGTCTAAAGTGAATGCAGTTTAAGAACAACTTTCCCAACGCGTGGGCTATCTGGCTAAAATAGGATTGACATAGTTCTCTTGGAGATCCAGGGGCCTACAAAGGCACGGCGTCTTTCGAATACCGGAGGCCCGCCTGATAATAATATAATATATAGTGGTCATCATGACCGTGCATCTCCGGCGGAGCGTACGGGTTACACAAAGAAAGTACAACGGAGCCCACACGTCTTACTTGTTGTTCTCCCCACCCCATGCTCTAAGCATGTCACATCCATGACACGATAATACCTCTAATAACTGCCAAGTCTACTAGCATGCAAAGTTTCTAACAGCAGTTATTCCTAACGCACGTCCCACACGTACCGATGATCAGTCAATACGTGCGTCCGTGATCTATATGAGACTCACAACTCGTGTAAAAATATGTGTCACAGTCAAATAAAACCTAATGGTGCTACATGATAATGGGGTAGTCTCATGAACAAGGTCAATGCAATACATAAATAAAAACATATCACGACGTCACCGTCGCGAGCATTTTATATAACAATTAAAATATATGAACTAAGGATAGAAAATAAAGAAGCATGCAACATATGGAATATAAATAACAGTACAATGGCAAGGTATACTTGCCTGGAAAGAAATCTGTAAAGTGTACGCGCCCAAACGTCAAGGACACTGAACTTGGAACTAAGGATTCCGAACAACGTCTCCGGATGCTGAAATAAATATCACCAACGTTTTCGGAATGAGCAAAATAGCTAAAAAGCACATCCCTTTCGTCCAATTTGGACACAGGGGCAAAACGGTAATTTCGGCAAAAGTGGGTCCACGTGTGGCCCACTTTGCACCGAAAAGCGTGCCAAGGGTAATAGTCTCTAAATGGGACAAACTATAGGTCAAACAACTCTAGATGTCAATACGAACCCAACGGTATGTCCAAATTTGGATTCCGATGAGCCGAACACAATTTTGTCCAAAAAGTCAACTATAGGGCCCGCCAATTGGCGATCTGGTCAACCGTCTCAGAAATACGTGAAAATTGGGTCACAGGACCAGCGCGTTACCACGAGTCCAGTGGTGCAAGTTTTGTCGCAATCTAACAAGCGTGCACAAAATACGCGCGAGTTCCACAAATGTTGCGACACGGGATGTGTCCGCGGATACGGTCTGATTCCGGCGTGCACACGCGTCCGAATTAGTCCCCATGAATTTTCACGTGTCCGGTTATGCTGCGTGTACCATTCGATATACTTGGCACACGGCGGGGAGGTCCCATTTGGCGGAGCGCGCTCTATTTTCCAACTTTTGGAAATCTAGAAAAAGTGGATGCGCGCAGTTTTGTGACGAATTTAACTATGTCCACAACAACTAATAGCATAGGGTTATTTTACAGAAAATAAACTAGGTCAGGTATTCTACAGGTATCAAAAAGAATCACCGAATTCGGATCTCTGTGGTGGGAGATACGAACTCGGCAATATGGGTGGTCATTTTGGAATTCTGCAATTCCAGAATTGGGTCTGTCCGTCCACTTTGGACGCTATTTTTCACCTAGGGGCGCACATTTTTCGAGGTTGGTTGAGCGAGTCGACGGAAAATCACGCCGGAGCGAAGGTGCCTTGAGTGGGATTCTGCAGGGCGCGAGGTCGGAGTCGTCGGGATGGTTGGATCGCTTGGTAGGGCTTCTCTGGCTGCGGTGACGGCTCTAGATGGGAAGAGGAGGGTCTGGAGATTTAGGTTAGGATTTTTGAGATATAACTATATATATATATATTTATATATTAAGGGGAGAGAGAGGGTGAGTGGAGCGGGTTCTGCGTGAAGGAAGGGTCGGGTAAAGGGGGTGCTCCGCTGAAGTGGGCGGTCAATTTGAAAGCATATGTGAAGGGCTTCTATCAGCAAGTTTTGCTGAAGGGTCAGCAAAGTAGTATCCTTGTTATTATTAATACTATTATTATTATTAGTATTATTATATTCTTATTAATTCTTTTACTTTCTTTCTTTTTAAATATATATATACACATGTATATATTTGTATATATATATATATATATATATATATATATATATATATATATTCACACATAAGAACATTTATAGATTAGGATAATGCACAACATTAGGCTAGCAACTGTTTAAGGGGTCTCCTACATGGAATAAATTCCGAAAAATTTCTGATGGTCCCACAAGTCCTCTAAGTGCCCGAACACCTAACATAAAAATTATAAAAAAAATTTATTTCTCCTATTTAGACCCAATTACTACAATTTAATTAATAATTAATAAAAAAAGATTTTATACGATTTTCTAGGAAGGGGATTTTATATTCTATCCAACTTGTAAAAATTTTGTCCTCGAAATTAAAATTAAACCACGATAAAAGGCAAGGATGGTATAAGATTTGCATTGGTTTAAGATGCAAGGCTAGGTTCAACGGAGTGGGCGATGTTGCACGCTGCATAATCCGAAATCATGGGAGAAATTCATATGAGCGACAAATCGGTTTCTTCCTGCGTCATGTCAATGATGTGGACACCTAAATGCTCTTTTGCATAAAAATGCCCGACCATTGAAATGTTGCTCAAAGATGGAGATGGAGGATGGTGGTCACGTCTAGGACATGGGTGTGGAAATTGTAGGAAGGCAGCGACTTAGGGAAGTGCTCCAATTATCGAAGCAATGGTAAGGCGCGCCGAGGAATACCATGTTGTAAAACTAATTAGGATACCGTATTCTATTTCTAGGTGGATTCGATCTAGCCTTAGTCTCACTATCTAGGCCGAGTAGGTCAAATTCTTAGGTGAGGGGGTTCACAATTCAGCCAACTTAAGACAATGTCGTCCTCAAAAACTAAGATAAGGCATAATCTGTTAATCTATCATGTCCATAAGGCAAGGCAAGCCAATCGCAATCTCCTTGCGATAATTAAAATCTGAATCATATCCCTTGCAATCACTTCAAGGTTAAGATGATCACTGCTCCAATCAAAATTCAACCTATAGTTATCTCTTCTCACTTGTTTCAAATTATCCACATCCAAATATAAATTAATCCATATAACATCTTCAAGATTTACATACGCATATAACTTTTACCCCACGATCTCTAACTATCATAATCTCCTCTAGAAGTACTTCAAGTCCAATATTATTTCCATTTTCACTTATAAATTTTTCTTTTGTATACTTCAATTCTTTAAATTCCATTCCCATTCTCAATATTTCAAATAGGTAGTCCAACCATCAAATTTTGATTTTAACTCAAGTCATCACATAAAAATAATTTAAATGCAGTCCACCAATGTTCAAGTCTAAAATTATATATTTTTATCCTCTAAATTCCAATTGATGATTTTTTTTTTACTTTCATTATTCAAAATTCAAATCATGTACCTAAGGTATAAATATTGGGTCCTCAATATCAAGGTTTTAAAATTCATTGATCCTCATCATCTTAGTCATTCTTCTAAAATTCTCAAATTTAAAATGGCTTGAACCTCTCCCAATCTAATCTTACTCGATCACAATCTAAAAGAAATTCCTCTCGAGTTGACAATGCACTACTACCCAACTTAGAATTTACCCATCTATCACATGAGGCTATATACCTTGAGAAAATATTCCTTAATTTATTTACTCATGTCATTCAATCCTCGAAACTTTAACGCCGATTATATCATGTATGATATGTCCTTAATTACGAAAGAATAATCCTCAAGTATGTGATTGACCTATGGGGTATATCTAGTACTCTCTGTATGTCAAATTATACCAAGCACGAAGTTTCGTCCTTCCGAAATAAGGGAAGACGGAAAAACAATAATAAAGAGTTCAAAGTGGAGGTGATAGAATAGAAGTATCGGGATCAAGGCGTTTCAAGGAATCCAAATGGGAATTGTCAAGGCAGTTGTGGACTTAAATCCTATTTGGTAAATCCGTATTCGCGTGCTCGTATTAGTACAGTTATGTAGCCGATACGATACGCTCAGACATGTCTAGAGGGCAAGTACATTTGTCTACTAATTACTATATATCTCAATCCACGAAAAATAGTATTGCGGAGGGCGAACCAAGCGCACTAAGGTTAGCTAGGCCTTAATACACTGATCCTAAAATATTTTATTGTGCGCGTCCAATAATACATATGTCATGAACAAGCTCGATAAGGAGTAAGCTTGCAAAACTAGGCTATAACAGCAGCGTAAGTCAAGGTAGTACAGAGATTATAGATACGCTGGATTATGATGAGAGATGTTACAAAATAATTCAAGTTCACAACAACAAAACAAAATAAGCGACAATAATAAAAGACTCTACAATCTCTACAGTTATCATACAACCTCCTTGTCTAAGTCGCTAGTTGACCAAATAGGGCATGAACCTCTAAATTCTACTGTCTGAATTAACACTGTCGTCTACTGCTAGCATACAACTAATGTTATCTTCTTATGAAAGTCTAAAGTCGGTGTCATTTGGTTATACTACCCCGATGGGTCAAGTGGACTATGTGATACTAGGTTGTGAGGCATACTACCCAACTTAAAAGAATTAAACTAATACGGTGACAGTCTTAAGAGGGTCCTACAAAATAATCTCGCACATGTAAATAAAACAGAAACTTTTTATTAGGGTATATGAGGAAAAATCTTGGTATTGATTAGGGTATCCTTTTTATGTAGGTAATGGTCATCCTAAGTCTTAGTCATAGCACTTACAAGCAAGTGTCAATGGTAAGGATAGAAGAGTTACTGGCCGTTAAGGGGAAGGGTCTAACGTGTATCAAGGTGAGGGTACAAATTACGTGATTTAAAACTATGGGTTAATCATTGGTCACAATCTATAAAACAACTTAAACTTATCAAGTTCTAACTACCAAGCATAAAAATTTCACAATCAAGGCTACAACTATAATCCTAGCAAACTATGAGCCCTTAACAAAGAATAAGATTACTTGGCCTACTATCCGAAGTGTCAGATGGCACGAGTTAAAAGATAAAGAGAAGAAACGTAATTAGTCATCGCAAAATAGCGAGTGCTATGGTCGCAGGGAAACAATATATAAAATAAGATAGAGGGCTCTAGATAGCATCATGGTTTCTAAAGGGAAGTGGTACGCTAGCTACTATTTTTGAGGTATGATTAGGGAAATATTCTATGCATTGCTCTTGGCCTTCTAGGGTACTTGTCTACTAATAACAAGACAATGACATAAGTTTTATAGTTCTCTAATACTATCCAATTATGAAGATTAGGTTCAGTCCTAATGTTCAATATTGGTTCTTCATTGGTTCCTCAATACTAGAGTCAAACATTATGGTAAAACTTCTAACTATCTCTAGTAGTGTCTATACTACTCGAGTCTTCTTAATACCTCAAGGGGTAATGGTATACCAATCTAAAGATAAGGAGTTCTAGGGTTCACTAGATATTCTAAACTTAGTGGTGTGTCTATATTCTCGTTGTATTCTTAATAGGTGTGCTACTCTAATTATCATCCTAATAACAGGGGTTCCTATATTCTAGCAGAAGGCTATACTCAAAAAATTATTAGGGAAGTATAGGAATCAAGCAAGATACAATTGTTCAAATAGAACAGATAGGAGAAAGATGAATCATAGTCAATTGTGGATGAGATCCTATACTCTAGTCCTAGGTGCAGGCTTGTTCGATACAATAACGTAACCGAGACAATATGCTCTTGACCTACATGGGTCACCACAAAAACATGTCACGCCCCAGTCCCAAAAATACGTAGGACTAGGACACGTAAGCATGCCAGCCGCATGGATATGGCAACTCCAATATATGAAAACTAATCCATACGTACGCTGTATTATGAATATAAAATCCACAAGTGGTATAAAATGTAATACAAGTCGCAAGGTAAAATCTAAATCTCATCCACCAAAATTATATAGAAATAAATAACCAGTATCTATGAAACTAGATCTCAATAAGAAGTATCTAAGAATGATAGTTGGATGGAAACAAATCCACTACCAACTCAAATGGGAAAAGTAAATACAATATAAGTACAACTCACTCAAACAATATAAGTACCAGCTACCAATCACGGCTCGAAGGGAAGACATCCACGAAGCTTCTATATCCTTCCAAATCTGTGCTCCTGTAAATACTCAAGAACAGGTACACCTGGCAGCGGACCAGGTCCTCAGAGGGACGTAACAAGATACTTAAGCACATGCCAATAAAGTACTGAAATAAATATCCACTGGGTCGCCTAACCGTCTAAAGTGAATGCAGTTTAAGAACAACTTTCCCAACGCGTGGGCTATCTGGCTAAAATGGGATTGGCATAGTTCTCTTGGAGATCCAGGGGCCTACAAAGGCACGGCATCTTTCGAACACCGGAGGCCCGCCTGATAATAATATAATATATAGTGGTCATCATGACCGTGCATCTCCGGCGGAGCGTACGGGTTACACAAGGAAAGTGCAACGGAGCCCACAAGTCTTACTTATTGTTCTCCCCACCCCATGCTCTAAGTATATCACATCCATGACACGATAATACCTCTAATAACTGCCAAGTCTACTAGCATGCAAAGTTTTTAACAGCAGTTATTCCTAACGCACGTCCCACACGTACCGATGATCAGTCAATACGTGCGTCCGTGATCTATATGAGACTCACAACTCATGTAAAAATATGTGTCACAGTCAAATGAAACCTAATGGTGCTACATGATAATGGGGTAGTCTCATGAACAAGGTCAATGCAATACATAAATAAAAATATGTCGCGACGTCACCGTCGCGAGCATTTTATATAACAATTAAAATATATGAACTAAGGACAAAATAAAGAAGCATGCAACATATGGAATATAAATAACAGTACAATGGCAAGGTATACTTGCCTGGCAAGAAATCTGTAAAGTGTACGCGCCCAAACGTCATGGACACTGAACCTGGAACTAAGGATTCCGAACAACGTCTCCGGATGCTGAAATAAATATCATCAACGTTTTCGGAATGAGCAAAATAGCTAAAAAGCACATCCCTTTCGTCCAATTTGGACACAGGGGCAAAACGGTAATTTTGGGCAAAAGTGGGATCCACGTGTGGCCCACTTTGCACCGAAAAGCGTGCCAAGGGTAAAAGTCTCTAAATGGGACAAATTATAGGTCAAACAACTCTAGATGTCAATACGAACCCAACGGTATGTCCAAATTTGGATTCCGATGAGCCGAACATAATTTTGTCCAAAAAGTCAACTATGGGGCCCGCCAATTGGTGATCTGGTCAACCGTCTCAGAAATACGTGAAAATTGGGTCACAGGACCAGCGCGTTACCACGAGTCCAGTGGCACAAGTTTCGTCATAATCTGACAAGCGTGCACAAAATACGCACGAGTTCCACAAAAGTTGCGACACGGGATGTGTCCGCGGATACGGTCTGATTCTGGCGCGCACACGCGTCCGAATCAGTCCCCATAAATTTTCACGTTTCTGGTTATGATGTGTGTACCATTCGGTATACTTGGCACACGGCGGGGCGGTCCCGTTTGGCGGAGCGCGCTCCGTTTTCCAACTTTTGGAAATCTGGAAAAAGTGGGTGCGCGCAGTTTTGTGACAAATTTAACTATGTCCACAACAACTAATAGCGTAGGGTTATTTTACAAAAAATAAACTAGGTCAGGTATTCTACATGTATCAAAAAGAATCACCGAATTTGGATCTCTGTGGTGGGAGATACGAACTCGGCAATATGGGTGGTCATTCTGGAATTCTGCGATTCCAGAATTGGATCTGTCCGTCCACTTTGGATGCTATTTTTTACCTAGGGGCGCACATTTTCCGAGGTTGGTTATAAAACAACTATGGAAGAGGGTTGAGGGGTGATCATACCTATGAAAACGGAACAGTGTTTGGTTGAGCGAGTCGACGGAAAATCATGTCGGAGCGAAGGTGCCTCGAGTGGGATTCTGCAGGACGCGAGGTCGGAGTCGTCGGGATGGTTGGATGGCTTGGTGGGGCTTCTCTGGCTGCGGCGATGGCTCTAGATGGGAAGAGGAGGGTCTGGAGATTTAGTTTAGGGTTTTTGAGATATAACTATATATATATTTATATATTAAGGGGAGAGAGAGGGTGAGTGGAGCGGGTTCCGCGTGAAGGAAGGGTCGGGTAAAGGGGGTACTCCGCAGAAGTGGGCGGTCAATTTGAAAGCATATGTGAAGGGCTTCTATCAGCAAGTTTTGCTGAAGGGTCAGCAAAGTAGTATCCTTGTTATTATTAATACTATTATTATTAATATTAGTATTATTATATTCTTATTAATTCTTTTACTTTCTTTCTTTTTAAATATATATATACACATGTATATATTTGTATATATATATATATATATATATATTCACACATAAGAACATTTATAGATTAGGGTAATGCACAACATTAGGCTAGCAACTGCTTAAGGAGTCTCCTACATGAAATAAATTCCGAAAAATTCCTGATGGTCCCACAAGTCCTCTAAGTGCCCGAACACCTAACATAAAAATTATAAAAAATCTATTTCTTCTATTTAGACCCAATTACTACAATTTAATTAATAATTAATAAAAAAAGGGTATATACGATTTTCTAGGAAGGGGATTTTACAAATCCTGCTGCTAATGGTTTGGCAGAAGCCTTCAACAAAACCATCATCAAACTCTTGAAAAAGTTCGTCTCTTCGAACAAAAGAGATTGGAATAAGAAGCTGGGAGAATGTCTCTGGGCATACTGCACAACGGTTCGAACACCAACGGGTTGTACCCTATTAATCAAAAAGTGAAGGAAAGAGTGTTCAAAGTTGGCGAGCTAGTTTTAGCCGTGAAAAGGCCAATGATCATTACGCACAAAAGTAAGGGCAAATTCCAACCCAAATGGGAGGGCCCTTATGTGATTGAAATGACGTTTTCAAATGGTGCTTACAGATTAGCCAAGCCTAATGGAGACTTGATAATGTCTCCTATCAACGGCAAATTCCTGAAGAAGTACTACGCTTAATCACCCTCGCTTAAACGGAGTATGATGAAGATCTCATTCTGATGATACTACGTACAAGATTTAGTTGGACCATATTCTATCATGTTCTTATGACCTCAGAAAAGATATGTTTAACTAATTTGGAATTTTAAAACCTATTACGTCCATATTACCTCTGATAGCATTTTGTATACAAATTTAATTGGATCATATTATATCATGTCCATATAACCTCTGTATAGTATATCCAGCTGAAACTTACCGAAAGTATATTACGTCCATATTACCTCTGATATTACTTTCATCCTAGCCTATCATTTATATTCTAAAATGATGGGTCCAAAAAGTCAGAAAAAGTATCTTTATTTTCTTCGGGAGTAGCATATTACATAAGAAGCAAAAAAGGTACATCATTGGGAGGAGCCGTTAAGTCACGGATCTGTTGCGCCAAAGCAGCCATCCTCTCATTCCTGGAGTTCAAAATATGGTTGCGAGCCTGTTCCAGCCTTGCCTCATCGTCGTTTAAGCAAGATACTTCGGACCGAATATCAACAAAACCGGCGCGGATGGCACCCGCACGCGCCAAGTTCTGCTGAGCTATCTCCACTTGGCCCTTAAAGACATCACGAGCTGCCGATGCCTTGAGAAGCCTCTCCCCTGCCTGATCGAGTTCAGCTTCCAAATCTTGAACCCTCGCTTTATCTCCCTCATATTTGGTCTGGCACTTAGCTAGTTGAGGAACAAAATCCACCAAGACAGCCTGCTCTTTATCCATCTCTTGCTGCTGTTTCTGGATGGATTTGTTTAGAGTTTATATTTGTTCAGCAAGTTCTACAGTCAAGGAGTCATACTCAGCTTGAACCAGATCGTCGATGCTGCCTCGGGATAGTTTCAAATACTCATTAATGGATTGTTATAAACCATTAACTATTTGCTCTAGCGCATCAGCTCTTTCAGCATCACTGAAGTTTCTAATCTGCACTATAGGGAGATTGGAGGACATCTTCAGAGCTTCAAAACCGAGTTTCTTCTCCAGCACCGTCGATATCAATTCTTTCAAAGTGAGGTAGAATATGCTAGTGTATTGATCCACTAGCATAGCAAAGCTCGAATGAACGCTGGGAGTGGCCGCAATATCGGTAAGTCTCCTTTTTGGAATGACTGCAGAGGAGGTTGCCACAGTCGTTGCTTCAACAAATGGCATGACAAAAGAAGAGACACCAACAACAGTGGAAGTTGCTGGTATACTGGATGAAGGAGGCACGGACGAGATGGTGGGTTCATCCTCCTCTGATATTATTTGAACTACCACTGGCGGAATGACATCCGAGAATGTTGCTGATAAAAGATCGACAGCTTCAAAGCACGCTTCTTCGACGACAAGCACCGTCGTTTCATCAGCTGTATCCGCCAAAAAGTCAGAGGTTGGGTCAACTCCGCCCTCCCCAAAGATGTCTTCGCCTGAAAAGAAGATAAGAGAAAGTTAATATCAAATTTAATGTTAATTTTTCTAAAAGAAGCGTAAAGACAATATTTACCCATAGCCGATGGTATGTATGTTGTGTCTGCAGCTTGTGCAGCTAAATCATTTATTAATGATGCTAAACAAGCTGTCATACCTGGAGAAGAGGGTGCACCAACTGACGTTTGAGGAAAGTCATCCCAGTCATCACCCATATCCACTCGAGGTTCATCGGGTGGAATCTCGCTGGAAATACTTACAGACGAAGGAGGGGTTACTCCTATTATTGGTCTGGATAAAGGTATATTGATTCTGAATATGCTCGGTCTCGAAGGCGACCTTGAAGCACTACCAGTAGCGATAGTAGTGGCAGCAATCACGAGCAAAGAATCTCCGACACTGTCAGCCGGAACTATGGAGGTTCCCTCTCTAAAAGGCGAAGGACCTCTGATCAAAGAATCATCCCCAACAGAAAAAAACAGGCTCACTCCTAGAGGCCCCCTTGGTGGAAGTCCTTTTGAGACCTCTAGTCATATGCTTCTTCTTGCGGGGGGAAGGATCTTTCAGAGTGGAAGCCTTTCGCTTATTGGAGATAACGAGAGGCTCTGGTGGCGGAGCTATTACGCCTCTCGGTATTATCAACAAGTACTCATCTGCACCGGCAGTGTCCTCACCTTCGTCAGAGAAGACGGATGGGATCTTCTCTCTTCCAGTGGACTTTTGAGAGGGCATCCTAAAACTTCCATACACATCAAAATCATGATGGAAGGTATTAATGGACGCATAAAACTGCGCATACGAGTGAAGAATGCGCAGCTCCATTGAGAGAGAAGTCGCGGGCACAGCAAAGGTTGCACCAATACAACCCGTGATGAAATACCGCCATCCTCTTGCTCCATCAATAAGTCCACCCTTGGACTTGAAGCTGGTGATGGGATTCCCCACATGCAACTGGTCATACCTGAATTGCCTGGCGAACAAGCTGGGCAGATAAGGTTCCAAGAAGCAGCGGTCCTCACTTCTGTATAGCAGGTGGGAAGGTCTAATGCAGACCAACCAATAAAAGGCTTCAGGAGAAAGAATAGTCCTCCCTTGACCTGCATCCTTAAGTTTTGTCCCCTGTTGATTGATATGTACAGGGGGGACGGTACAGAAGAGCTTCCAGCCATGGACAAAATTTAATGCTCGCCGGCAATCTATGACGCTCGCCACATTCCAAAGAGAATTCTTGTAATTCAACAAGAATTTATTTCCCGAACTACTGGCAGAGCCAGGAGACATCACCCTGGTGTTGTGAAGGATTAACCTTCCCATCAGGTATAGGAATGGTAATTCCACTCGGGGAAATCCTTCATGCTGCGTATCATCAGCTAGCAGCCCATCAGTAATGGCCCTCTTGTATTCTACACACCATGGCAGGAAGCAGGCCCAGTCTTGCTCCAAATACCAAATGCACTGCGGGCCATAAAGTATTGCGATGGATGTGATCCGCAGACACGATACCAGGCACTACCCAGCGCCGTAGCCAGACAGAAAGGAAGCCAGCCTGTTGAGCTTCCCTCGACAGAGGCTTGCGACAATGCCTCATACAACTGAAGGCTTTAGTGCCTACAGGATAACCCCCATCTCCTTGTCGAGAACATAATCTAAAGCCCCTGCGTCTTCAATGAGGTCATCGACCGTGTTGGCGCTAAGTATGCTCAGGAGGTTCAAGGGCTTATCTCTGCTATCTACAACCTTGTCCAGCTTAGCATTTCTGGCCAGATGGAAAAAGAGGTAGGATGCCCACTTGTTGATATGAGCCAGATCAGAGGGCTCTTTGTAGAAGGTAGTGCAGGCGAGATAGTGGCTCATCAGCTCTTGGTATACCGCCACTGCCCGAGGGTTTGTATCCCTCAGCTCCCTATTCGTGGGAACGTACTCTTCATAAGGAGTGTCCCCCATTGGCAGTTTTGAAATCTCCGCCATCTCATGAAGGGCTAAGCCCAACTCACCTAGCGGAGTGGCGAAAGTCCCAGTAAGCGAATTATATCGCTCCATCAAAGCTAAAAACAAGTTGGGGTTGACAAGCAGCCTAACACTGGTGGCACTCATAGCCGCAAACAAGCCAATACTTTCAAGCTCCATCTGGAAGTGCTTCAGGGCCCAGGCAGTTAAACTGGCCCATTGAAGATTTCTGGGGCTAAGCCATCCACTGGTCCGAGGGTTGACCTTAGGTTACACTCCTCCCTGCCCCATAAAGTCATTGTAGAAAGTCGATATCTGAACCGGCTGGATCAGTGAAGTGTCCTCACTCGGGACGCTACCCGACAGTAATCCCCTAAAAGGCATAATAGGGCCTGAAGGACTGCTCATAAAGAATCCTTGGTTCACTCCTTTCTTGTAGGAGATCTTCCCTGGCCGGCCATGAAGATCGGGAGTCAGGGTCCACATCATCTTCCTAGGATGTGTGGCATGGAAGAACGCAGAGATAAGGTAATCTCTGGGCATCCTGGGCAGATACATGACCGTGCCCTCAGCAGTAAACACCCAATCCTCCTTCTTGGGTTTAGTCTGAGCCTGTTTGTCGATAACATCCCCGAATAAGAAACCTGGTTTCTTATATTCAGTCCCATCTATGTATGTCAGAGGCTCCCCACTGATCATACTCAGCAGCATTCATTCTCCTTGGGACGAGATCAGAGTTCTCCTTTCTTGAGGATACTCATTTCCAGAAATCGGGAATGTCACATGGGACAAGTCCTCCAGATAGTTTGAGTTCAGCATCCCGGCAGCAGAGCCCATCACCTCAGCCAAAGGAGAGATCTGCAAGTGCACTGCAAAATACAAGAAAACAAGTCAATTTTTTACGCTAGACACTACACTTTTGTAGGATACGCCAAAGAATAACAGTCTGAGCTTTTACGCCGGACTGCAAAAACTTGAGTCTTACGCTGGAATCTATTTTTCAGTGCGTAAAACTCAAAGTTGGCAGTATACGCCAAAATCTAAACAGTCTGAGCTTTTTTATGCCAGACTGCCGAATTTTGAGTTTTTATGCCGGAATTTACATCCAGCGCGTAAAACTCAAAGTTTGTAGTATACGCCAAATTTTGACAGTCTGAGTTTTTACGCCAGACTGTAAAAATTTGGAGTTTTTACGCGGACACATTAGGAATATGGGCGTAATAATAAAACATCTCTGTGCATCATCTTCCTCGAAGAGTTTCTTAGCACAGTAGATGACCTTGCACATACACGCACAACGTGTGCGAAGGGTTTTTCCTCTCGAAGTCTTTACCTGTAACGTCCGGAGCACAGCTCGACGGTGGAGCACTGCGTTCAGATCGTGACTCGCTCAGCTTAATGGGGGTTGCTCGTGCTTGAGCAGTGGAGCGAGATGAGGAAGCGACCTTCTTTCCCTTAGTAGTGGAAGCTTATTTGGGTGCCATGGCGAATCTGAGTTCTCAGGAAAGAGACGAAGAAGAAAAGTTTTTTTTTGAAAGCAAGGGTTTTGCAAAGACAGATAAAGAGTTTCTCTTTCAAGACTTTGGGCTATTTATAGAGTTCGGATAACTCTTTGAATCCCTAACCAAATCCGATATTTAATAGTCGGTTATGATTTGGGACCACGTCAGCCTATCATTTAAAAAAAAAAGATGGACAGTCATGGTGCGTAATGGATCCGGTTTTACGCTCAGAAGCTTTTACGCTCAGAAGCTTTTACGCTTAGAGGCTACAAATCTACAATTTTACGCTCAGATACTTTTTCACTCAGAGGCTACAAGTCTATGGTTTTACGCTCAGAAGCTTTTACGCTCAGAGGCTACAAATCTACGGTTTCTCAGAAGCTTTTACGCTCAGAGGCTACAAATCTACGATTTTACGCTCAAAAGCTTTTACGCTCAGAGGCTACAAATCTACGATTTTACGAACATAAGCTACAGATCCATGATTTTATGCTCAGAAGCTAACATATGCTATGGTCTATGATTTTTTAAGAAATGCTAATTACAAGGGCTTTCGCAGAAAATGCTCCTTTTTTTTTTGCTACAAAATATTCCAAGTGCCTAAAACACACAGAGGTCAGCATTGAAGATGACTCTTCTTCTTGGGCCATTGGAAGTTTATTCGAAGTCTAATTATAATCTCTTACATCTAAGTTCAAGTATGGCCTGTTTGGTAGACATTTCTTGTCCTATTTTGAGGGATTTTCGAGGAAACCATTCTTGAAGATGATGGTATGAACATAAATTCTTCGTATCAGAGAAGTGACAGTTCAAAATTTTTATGCGACTCCTCGTCCAAGAACAGCATGACAGTTGGATCTTCAAGACAACTTAATGCTAAAAAGCTTTTTTATGCATCTTTCGTTACGCGTAAAAGTTGGGACATGACTGGATAAGCTTTTATCAGAGTCAGCATAAAATTACTCAGACGTGCCGAAGCTGCACATTATCAGACTTCCTTACAGCAAATATGGCAAATCAGCTATGCGTAAAAGAAGACAACTCTATTAATCATGATTACATATGATGAAAATCTAGTTCACAATGGATTTTTCATTTTCATGATTACATGTGATAGAAATCCAGTTCACAATGGATTTTTTATTTTCATGATTACATATGATGAAAATCCTTTCTTTTTTACAAAGGATTCCTCATTAAAGATCACACTGGGAATCTGTTATGCCAGGTTCTCATATTGATGTAGATCTTTTTCTTCTTCTACGGTACTTCATCGGTTTCTGCGGCTGATGAACAAGAAAATGATTAATGGCGGAAGGATACAGAACTGGGCCGGCATTATTCAAGCCCACCCTCCATACGCCATGTCAGCTACGTCCTAGAATTGTGTTAGGGATTCAGACCCAACACAATACTGGAAGATAGGACCAAACTGCCTACCTTCGCCCAGCGCCATAATAGGAGAAAATATAGCTAACAAGCTGTGTGGTCTAATGTGACCCTTCCTCTCTCCTGGACGAATCGCCATATAAAATTGCTGATTATCCTGAGCAAAGGAAGCTATGATATCCTTCTAAGATCCATCGTTGCAGAAGACATTTGCTCGAAGATGCTTCTTTTTATGGCTCCTTACATGCTGGAAGAACAAGATCTTTGTCACGCCCCAGTCCCAAAATACGTAGGACTAGGTCACCTAAGCATGTCAGCCGCATGGATATGACAACTCCAATATATGGAAACCAAAACCCATACGTACGCTGTAATATGAATATCAAATCCACAAGTGGTATAAATATATCACAAGTCACATGGTATAATCTAAATCTCATCCACGAAAATCAAATATAAATAAATAACCAATGTCTATGAAACTAGATCTCAATACAAAGTATCTAAAGATACTAGTTTTATGGAAACAAATCCACTACCAACTCGAATATAAGAGCAAATACAATATAAGTACAACATAACAAAACAATATAAGAATATCAACTAACGACCACGGGGCTCGAAGAGAAGACATCCTCGAAACATATGTAACCATCCGAATCTGCGCTCCTACGAATACTCAATAACAGATACACTTGGAAGGGGCCAGGTCCTCAGAGGGACGTAACAAGATACATAAAATATATGCCAATAAAGTACAGAAATAAATATCCAATGGTCGCCTAACCGTCTAAGTGAATGCAGTTAAGAACAACTTTCTAACAAGTGGGCTATCTGGCCATTAATGGGATTGGCATGACTCTCTCGGAGAATCAGGGGCCTCAAAGCATACCGTCTTTTGAACGGCAGAGGCCGCCAAGTAGTATAGGGGTCATCACCGCTCGTATCTCCAGCGGAGCTTCCGAGTTACAAAAGAAAAAGTGCAAAGGAGCCCAAATGCGGTACTTGTTGTTCTCCCTACCCTATGCTTTAAGCATGTCACATCCATGACACGATTTGGTTTATAGCATATCCTTAGTACCCAAGCCCAATCCTGCAACCAAACAAGAACAAGGATTGGACCACCGTACTATAATAGGATATGTCCATGGACCTCTAATAACTGTTAAGTCTTCTAGCATACAAAGTTTTTATCAGCAGTTATCCCTAGCACACGTCCCACACGTACCGATGATCAGTCATTACGTAAGTCCGTGATCTATATGAGACTCACAACTCGTGTAAAAATGTGTCACAGTCAAATAAAACCTAATGATGCTACATGATAATAGGGTAGTCTCATAAACAAGGTCAATGCAAATACATAACTAAAAATATATCGCGACGACACCGTCGCGCGCATTTTATATAACAGTTAAAATATATGAACTAAAGACAGAAAATAAATATACATACAACATATGGAATATAAATAACAGTACAATGGCAAGGTATACTTGCCTGATCTAAAAAAGGATGAAGTCATAACTCAAGGCGTCGTTCGATCTACCCGTCACATAAATTAAACAAGTTAGGTTACAAAAGTGGGTGAATAGGTTCCTCCATTTTAATTAATTTATAATTCTAAATAAATAACTTAAAATAATATTTTAATCTTATTATAATCTAATTTTATTGTTAAATCCTAATTTTGGTCCAAAGAAGTCAACTTTACGGATTTGTGATCCATGGTACGTAAATCGAGGCAATCCGTTGACCAAAAAGTCAACCAACTCAAATCCTGAATTTGTGTGTGGAATCCTATAGATTTCAACGCTATATAAATATTGGAATTGACATTTTCATAAAATCATAAGTCGGTAAAGAGTTATGGCCACAAGGGGGCACATATGACAGTTTTCGGTGGTTTCCTATTTACGTCTACGTTGCACAAATTTTATAGTAGAATTAAATTATATTTTAAAATCAGGAAAAATAATTTTTTGGAATTTTATCATGTTAGCTTTCTGAAACTTCAAACGGTTCATAATTCCGAGTTCGAGATCTCCCAAAATCTCGAAAATACGAAAACGCGTCTGATTTTGGACAGCTGGCACTTTCAGAATATTCTGCAAAAAAAGGTTTTGAAATTACTGAAATAATTTATATATTCAGAAAACTAACCTTGATATGATTCTAACAAAAAAAAACTGGAGCGCATTTGGAGTCCGGAGCTAGGAGATATCGTCTTTTTAAGTTGTAATAACTACCAGAAAATGAGGCTGAATTTATGACGAATTTTGACTATTTTTGGACGAAAAAGAGAGGAGTTTGGGGATAAAAAATATGAAAGATGAGTTTATTCCATAAGTCTAATAGGTATTTATAATGGTAAAGATTATTTAATTGAATAAGACTAGGATTGGCTAATTTGGATATGATTAGGATCAGTTTAAATAAGGATAGGATATGCATGAAGTTGTTTTCCTAGTAGACTCAGGATTTGAATTAATTTAAAATAGAGTTTGAGTTCATCTCAATAATTTATAATCTTAAATAGAATTAAAGATAATACAAATAATTTATATATAATATTATTAATATCAATTAACACTAAATTAGCATATATCTAATATTAAGACTTTATATATCCAAATAAATCCTCAATAATTCCAAAAATCCAATAATTACTTAAAATTCTAAATAAATTGCAGAAGAGTATATTTAAATATTTTAACTCTAAAATAAATGTTTGGTAGTAACAACATTCAAGTATGGTCTCATAGTAAATCATGGAAGTCGTAAAAATTTATTTTTCCTAAGTTTTAATTACCAAAAATTCTAGAAAATCTCCAAAATCTAAAATAACCTAAAATAATTCTAAATAAATATTTATATAAGTAAATATATCTAGAAATTTATTTTCTAAAATAAGAAAATACTCTAAAGAAATTCAACATCTACAATAAATATAATAATATAAAATACACACAAAATACCTATTTTGGGTGAGGGGGTTTACAATCTACCCAACTTAAAAAAATTTTGTCCTAGAAATTAAAAATAAGGCATGGTTTGATAAATCATTCACATTCGTACATAAGGCAAGTCAATCGCAATTTCTTCCAAAAATTTAAAATCTATTCAAATCCATCGCAATAACTTTCAAAATTAAATTAACCATTATTTAAATCAAAATTCAACCAGTCGTAATCTATTCTCGATTTTTAAATCATCAACATTCAAATTTAAATTAAATCCATATAACATCTTCAAGATTTAAATACGTATATAAATTTTACCTCACGATCTCCAACTATCATAATCTCTTCTAGGAAATAATTCTAGTCCAATATTATTCCTATTTTCACTTATAATTTTTGTACTCTTCAAATTTTTAAATTTAATTCACATCCTCAATATTTTAAATACGTAATCCAGCAATCAAAATTTAACTCTTAATTCAAATAATCAAATTATAAAAAAATATTTAATTTCAATCCACCAATATTCAAGTCTGAAATTCTATATTTATCCTCAAAATTCAAATTGATGACCTTCAATATTGAAAATTTAAATCATGTACTTAAAGTATAAATATTTGGTCCGACGCATCAAGGTTTCAAAATTCATTAAGTACTCATCATCTAACTCCTTCTTCTAAAATTCTCTATATTTAAAAAATGACTTAATCTCTCAATCTAATCCTACTTGATCACAATCTGAAAGAATTTAACCTCAAATTAACAATATGACTTCTACCCAACTTAGAATTTATCCATCTATCATATAAGTCTATACACTTTAAGAAAATATTCCTTAATTTATTTACTCATGCCATTCAATCCTCAAAACTTTAACACCGATTATATCCTATATGATAGGCCCTTAATCAATTATAAAAGACAGTCACCAAATAATACGATTGGCCTATGGGTACCTCTAGTACTATCTTTATATCAAACTTACACCAAGTACGAGGTTTCGTCTTTTCGAAATAAGGGAAGACAAAAAATAATGATGAAGAGTTCAAGGGAAGGGTAATAGAAATAGAAGTATGGGGATCAAGGCGTTTAAAGAATTCAAATGGAAATTGTTAGGACAGTTGTGGATTGAAATCCTATTTTGGTAATTCTTTGTTCGCATGCTCATATTAGTACAATTATGTAACCGATACGATACACTCAGACATGTCTAGAGGGCAAGTACATTCGTCTACTAATCACTATATATCTCAATCCACGTAAAGTAGTTATGCGAAGGACGAACCAAGCGCACTAAGGTTAGCTAGACCCTAATACACTGATTCTGAAATGTATTATTGTGGGACCCCCAATAATACATATGTCATGAACAAGCTCGATAAAGAATAAGCTTACAAAAACTAGGCTATAATAGCAGCATAAGTCAAGGTAGTACAGCAAATATAAATACACTGGATTATGATGAAAGAAGGTACATAACAATTCAAGTTCACAAAAAGATAAGACTCTATAATCTCTATAGGTGTCACACAAATTCCTTGTCTAAGTCGATAGTTGACAAAGTAGGGGTATAGCCTCTAAGTCCTATAGTCTGGATAAACATTGTCGTCTTAAGCTAGCATACAGTTAATGTCGTTCAGTTACACTTCAATAATAGGTCAAAAGACTATGTGATACTATGTTGTGAGGTATACTACCCAACTTATAACAATTAACCTAATACTGGGACAGTCTTAAGGGGTTTCTATAAAATAACTTTGCACTTGTAATTGAAGCAGAAGCTCTTATTAGGATTTACGAGAAAATATCTTGGTACTCATTAGGGTATCCTCTTACATTACATAGGTCATGGTCGTCTTAAGTCTTAGTCATAGCGCTTATAGAGCAAGCGTCAATAGTAAGAATGGAAGGTTACTGGCCTTCAAGAGAAAAGGGAATATAACTCGTATCGAGGTGAGGGTACATGTTACGCAATTTGAAAACTAAGGGATAATCATCAGGTTGTAATATACAAGAATAACTTAAACTGTCAAGTTCTAATTACCAATCACATAATTCAAAATTCAAGAGTAACAACCAAAATCCTAGCAAGCTATATATCCTAACGTAGAATAAAATCACTTGGTCTATAATCAGAGATATCAGGTGGCACGAGTTAAAAGATGAAGAAAAGAAGAACATAATTTAGTCATCGCACAATTAACGAACGTTAAGGTCGCAGAGGAATAACATATAAAATTAAAATAGAGGGCTCTAGATAGCATCATGGTTTTCTAAGGGGAAGTGGTATGCTTGTTGCTATGTTCGATGTATGATCAAGAAAAAGTGTTAATTAAATTCCTCTAGGCTTCCTAAGGTACTGTCTACTAATAATAAGACAATGATCTAAGTTTGTAGTTCTCCAATACTATCTAACTATGAAGGTTAGGTTCAGTCATAATATTCAATTTTGGATTTCTATTGGTTCCTCAATACTAGGGTCAAACATTATGGTAAAACTTTTAACTAACTATAGTAGTGTCTATACTACTCTCAAGTCCTCATAATACATCAAGGGGTAATGGTAAACCAATATATAGATAAAGAATTCTAGGGTTCACTAGATATTCTAAACTTAGTGGTGTGTCAACACTCTAGTTGTACTCTTAATAGGAAGGTTACCCTACTTATTATCTAACAACAGGGACTTCTATATTCTAGGAGGGGGTTATACTCAAGAAACTATTAGGGAAGTACAGGAATCAAGTAGGATACAATTATTCAAATAGAACAGATTAGAAGAAATACGAGTCATAGTCAATTGTGGATGAGATCCTATACTCTAATCCTATTTGCAGGCTTGCTCGGTACAGTAACGTAACCGAGACAATATGCTCTCGACCTGCATGGGCCACCACTAAAAAATTTGTCATGCCCCAGTCCCAAAATACGTAGGACTAGGTCACGTAAGCATGACAGCCGCATAGATATGGCAACTCCAATATATGGAAACCAAAACCCATACGTACGCTGTAATAAGAATATCAAATCCACAAGTGGTATAAATATATCACAAGTCACATGGTATAATCTAAATCTCATCCACGAAAATTAAATATAAATAAATAACCAATGTCTATGAAACTAGATCTAAATACAAAGTATCTAAAGATACTAGTTTGATGGAAACAAATCCACTACCAACTCGAATATAAGAGCAAATATAATATAAGTACAACATAACAAAACAATATAAGAATATCAACTAACGACCACGGGGCTCAAAGAGAAGACATCCTCGAAACATATGTAACCATCCAAATCTGCGCTCCTGCGAATACTCAATAACAGATACACCTGGAAGGGGCCAGGTCCTCAGAGGGACGTAACAAGATACATAAAATATATGCCAATAAAGTACTAAAATAAATATCCAATGGTCGCCTAACCGTCTAAGTGAATGCAGTTAAGAACAACTTTCTAACAAGTGGGCTATCTGGCCATAAATGAGATTGGCATGACTCTCTCGGAGAATCAAGGGCCTCAAAGCATACCGTCTTTTGAACGGCAGAGGCCGCCAAGTAGTATAGGGGTCATCACCACCCGTATCTCCAGCGGAGCTTCCGGGTTACAAAAGAAAAAGTGCAAAGGAGCCCAAATGCGGTACCTGTTGTTCTCTCCACCCCATGCTCTAAGCATGTCACATCCATGACACGATTTGGTTCATAGCCTATCCTTAGTACCCTAGCCCAATCCTGCAACCAAACAAGGACAATGATTGGACCACCGTACTACAATAGGACATGTCCATGGACCTCTAATAACTGCTAAGTCTTCTAGCATACAAAGTTTCTATCAGCAGTTATCCCTAACGCACGTCCCACACGTATCGATGATCAGTCAATACGTAAGTCCGTGATCTATATGAGACTCACAACTCGTGTAAAAATGTGTCACAGTCAAATGAAACCTAATGATGCTACATGATAATGGGGTAGTCTCATAAACAAGGTCAATGCAAATACATAACTAAAAATATATCGTGACGACACCGTCGCGCGCATTTTATATAACAGTTAAAATATATAAACTAAAGACAAAAAATAAATATACATACAACATATGGAATATAAATAACAGTACAATGGCACGGTATACTTGCCTGCTCTGAAAAAGGATGAAGTCACAACTTAAGGCGTCGTCCGATCTACCCGTCACATAAATTAAACAAGTTAGGTTACAAAAGTGGGTGAATAGGTTCCTCCATTTTAATTAATTTATAATTCTGAATAAATAATTTAAAATAATATTTTAATCATATTATAATCTGATTTTATTATTAAACCCTAATTTTGGTCCTTTACGGATTTGTGATCCATGGTACGCAAATCGAGGCAATCCGTTGACCAAAAAGTCAACCAACTCAAATCTTGGATTTGTGTGCGGAATCCTATAGATTTCAATGCTGCATGAATGTTGGAATTGACAGTTTTATAAAATCATAAGTCGGTAAAGAGTTATGGCCACAAGGGCGCACATATGACAATTTTCGGTGGTTTTCTATTTATGTCTACGTTGCACAAATTTTATAGTAGAATTAAATTATATTTTAAATTCTAGAAAAATACTTTTCTGGAATTTTATCAAGTCAGCTTTTCGAAACTTCAAACGGTTCATAATTCTGAGTTCGAGATCTCCCAAAATCTCGAAAATACGAAAATGCGTCTGATTTCGGACAGCTGGCACTTTCAGAATATTTTGGAAAAATAGGTTCTAAAATTACTGAAATAATTTATATATTCAGAAAACTAACCTTGATATGATTCTAACAAAAAAAACTGAAGCACGTTTGGAGTCCTGAGCTAGGAGATATCGTCTTTTTAAGTCGTCATAACTACTAGAAAATGAGGCTGAATTTATGACGAATTTTGACTATTTTTGGACGAAAAAGAGAGCAGTTTGGGGATAAAAAATATGAAAGATGAATTTATTCCATAAGTCTAATAGGTATTTATAATTGTGAAGATTGTTTAATTGAATAAGATTAGGATTGGCTAATTTGGATATGATTAGGATCAGTTTAAATAAGGATAGGATATGCATGAAGTTTTTTCCTAGTAGGCTCAGGATTTGAATTAATTTAAAATAGAGTTTAAGTTCATCTCAATAATTTATAATCTTAAATAGAATTAAAGATAATACAAATAATTTATATATAATCTTATTAATATCTATTAACACTAAATTAGCATCTATCTAATATTAAGACTTTATATATCCAAATAAATCCTCAATAATTCCAAAAATCCAATAATTACTTAAAATTCTAAATAAATTACAGAAGAGTATATTTAAATATTTTAACTCTAAAATAAATGTTTGGTAGTTACAACATTCAAGTATGGTCTCATAGTAAATCATGAAAGTCCTAAAAATTTATGTTTCCTAAGTTTTAATTACCAAAAATTCTAGAAAATCTCTTAAATCTAAAATAACCTAAAATAATTCTAAATAAATATTTATATAAGTAAATATATCAAGAAATTTATTTTTTAACTAACTAAGAGAATACTCTAAAGAAATTTAACATCTATAATAAATATAATAATATAAAATACACACAAAATACCTATTTTGGGTGAGGGGGTTTACAATCTACCCAACTTAAAAGAATTTCGTCCTTGAAATTAAAAATAAGGCATGGTTTGATAAATCATTCACATTCATACATAAGGCAAGTCAATCGCAATTTCTTTCAAAAATTTAAAATCTATTCAAATCCATCGCAATAACTTTCAAAATTAAATTAACCATTATTTAAATCAAAATTCAACCAGTCGTAATCTATTCTCGATTTTTAAATCATCAACATCCAAATTTAAATTAAATCCATATAACATCTTCAAGATTTAAATACCCATATAAATTTTACCTCACGATCTTCAACTATCATAATCTCTTCTAGAAAATAATTCTAGTCCAATATTATTCCTATTTTCACTTATAATTTTTGTACTCTTCAAAATTTTAAATTCAATTCACATCCTCAATATTTCAAATACGTAATCCAGCAATCAAATTTTAACTCTTAATTCAAATCATCAAATTATAAAAAAATATTTAATTTTAATCCACCAATGTTCAAGTCTGAAATTCTATATTTATCCTCAAAATTCAAATTGATGATTTACCTTCAATATTCAAAATTTAAATCATGTACTTAAAGTATAAATATTTGGTCCGACACATCAAGGTTTCAAAACTCATTAAGTACTCATCATCTAACTCCTTCTTCTAAAATTCTCTATATTTAAAAAATGACTTAATCTCTCCGTCTAATCCTACTTGATCACAATCTGAAAGAATTTAACCTCAAATTAACAATACGACTTCTACCTAACTTAGAATTTACCCATATATCATATAAGGCTATACACTTTAAGAAAATATTCCTTAATTTATTTACTCATGTCATTCAATCCTCAAAAGTTTAACACCAATTATATCCTATATGATAGGCCCTTAATCAATTATAAAAGACAGTCACCAAATAATATGATTGGCCTATGGGTACCTCTAGTACTATCTTTATATCAAACTTACACCAAGTATGAGGTTTCGTCTTTTCAAAATAAGGGAAGACGAAAAACAATGATGAAGAGTTCAAGGGAAGGGTAATAGAAATAGAAGTATGGGGATCAAGGCGTTTAAAGAATTCAAATGGGAATTGTTAGGGCAGTTGTGGATTGAAATCCTATTTTGGTAATTCTTTGTTCGCATGCTCGTATTAGTACAGTTATGTAACCGATACGATACGCTCAGACATGTCTAGAGGGCAAGTACATTCGTCTACTAATCACTATATATCTCAATCCACGTAAAGTAGTTATGCGAAGGACGAACCAAGCGCACTAAGGTTAACTAGACCCTAATATACTGATTCTGAAATATATTATTGTGGGCCCCCCAATAATACATATGTTATGAACAAGCTCGATAAAGAATAAGCTTGCAAAAACTAGGCTATAATAGCAACATAAGTCAAGGTAGTACAACAAATATAAATACGCTGGATTATGATGAAAGAAGGTACATAACAATTCAAGTTCACAAAAAGATAAGACTCTATAATCTCTACAGGTGTCATACAAATTCCTTGTCTAAGTCGATAGTCGACAAAGTAGGGGTATAGCCTCTAAGTTCTATAGTCTGGATAAACATTATTGTCTTAAGCTAGCATACAGTTAATGTCGTTTAGTTATACTTCAATAATAGGTCAAAAGACTATGTGATACTATGTTGTGAGGTATACTACCCAACTTATAACAATTAACCTAATACTGGTACAGTCTTATGGGGTTTCTACAAAATAACTTTGCACTTGTAATTAAAGCAGAAGCTCTTATTAGGGTTTACGAGAAAATATCTTGGTACTCATTAGGGTATCCTCTTACATTACATAGCTCATGGTCGTCTTAAGTCTTAGTCATAGCGCTTATAGAGCAAGCGTCAATAGTAAGAATAGAAGGTTACTGGCCTTCAAGGGAAAAGGGGATATAACTCGTATTGAGGTCAGGGTACATGTTACGCAATTTGAAAACTAAGGAATAATCATCAGGTTGTAATCTACAAGAATAACTTAAACTGTCATGTTCTAATTACCAATCACATAATTCAAAATTTAAGAGTAACAACCAAAATCCTAGCCAGCTATATATCCTAACGTAGAATAAAATCACTTGGTCTATAATCAGAGATGTCAGGTGGCACGAGTTGAAAGATGAAGAAAAGAAGAACATAATTTAGTCGTCGCACAATTAACGAACGTTAAGGTCGCAGAGGAACAATATATGAAATTAAAATAGAGGGCTCTAGATAGCATCATGGTTTTCTAAGGGGGAGTGGTATGCTAGTTGCTATGTTCGAGGTATGATCAAGGAAAAGTGTTAATTATATTCCTCTAGGCTTCCTAAGGTGCTGTCTACTAATAATAAGACAATGATCTAAGTTTGTAGTTCTCCAATACTATCTAACTATGAAGGTTAGGTTCAGTCATAATATTCAATTTTGGATTTCTATTGGTTCCTCAATACTAGGGTCAAACATTATGGTAAAACTTCTAACTAACTCTAGTAGTGTCTATACTACTCTCAAGTCCTCATAATACATCAAGGGGTAATGGTAAACCAATCTATAGATAAGGAATTCTAGGGTTCACTAGATATTCTAAACTTAGTGGTGTGTCAACACTCTAGTTATAATCTCAATAGGAAGGTTACCCTACTTATTATCTAACAACAGGGACTTCTATATTCTAGGAGGGGGCTATACTCAAGAAACTATTAGGGAAGTACAGGAATCAAGCAGGATACAATTATTCAAATAGAACAGATTAGAAGAAATACGAGTCATAGTCAATTGTGGATGAGATCCTATACTCTAATCCTATTTGCAGGCTTGCTCGGTACAGTAACGTAACCGAGATAATATGCTCTCGACCTGCATGGGCCACCACTAAAAAATATGTCACGCTCCAGTCCCAAAATACGTAGGACTAGGTCACGTAAGCATGTCAGCCGCATGGATATGACAACTCCAATATATGGAAACCAAAACCCATACGTACGCTGTAATATGAATATCAAATCCACAAGTGGTATAAATATATCACAAGTCAAATGGTATAATCTAAATCTCATCCAAGAAAATCAAATATAAATAAATAACCAATCTCTATGAAACTAGATCTCAATACAAAGTATCTAAAGATACTAGTTTGATGGAAACAAATCCACTACCAACTCGAATATAAGAGCAAATACAATATAAGTACAATATAACAAAATAATATAAGAATATCAACTAACGACCACGGGGCTCGAAGAGAAGACATCCTCGAAACATATGTCACCATCCGAATCTGTGCTCCTGCGAATACTCAATAACAGATACACCTGGAAGGGGCCAGGTCCTCAGAGGGACGTAATAAGATACATAAAATACATGCCAATAAAGTACTGAAATAAATATCCAATGGTCGCCTAACCGTCTAAGTGAATGCAGTTAAGAACAACTTTCTAACAAGTGGGCTATCTGGCCATAAATGGGATTGGCATGACTCTCTCGGAGAATCAGGGGCCTCAAAGCATACCGTCTTTTGAACGGCAGAGGCCGCCAAGTAGTATAGGGGTCATCACCGCCCGTATCTCCAGTGGAGCTTCTGGGTTACAAAAGAAAAAGTGCAAAGGAGCCCAAATGCGGTACTTGTTGTTCTCCCCACCCCATGCTCTAAGCATGTCACATCCATGACACGATTTGGTTCATAGCCTATCCTTAGTACCCTAGCCCAATCCTGCAACCAAACAAGGACAAGGATTGGACCACCGTACTACAATAGGACATGTCCATGGACCTCTAATAACTGCTAAGTCTTCTAGCATACAAAGTTTCTATCAGCAGTTATCCCTAACGTACGTCCCACACGTACCGATGATCAGTCAATACGTAAGTTCGTGATCTATATGAGACTCACAACTCATGTAAAAATGTGTCACAGTCAAATGAAACCTAATGATGCTACATGATAATGGGGTAGTCTCATAAACAAGGTCAATGCAAATACATAACTAAAAATATATCGCGACGACACCGTCGCACGCATTTTATATAACAGTTAAAATATATGAACTAAAGACAGAAAATAAATATATATACAACATATGGAATATAAATAATAGTACAATGGCAAGGTATACTTGCCTGCTCTGAAAAAGTATGAAGTCACAACTCAAGGCGTCGTCCGATCTACCCGTCACATAAATTAAACAAGTTAGGTTACAAAAGTGGGTGAATAGGTTCCTCCATTTTAATTCATTTATAATTCTGAATAAATAACTTAAAATAATATTTTAATCTTATTATAATCTAATTTTATTATTAAACCCTAATTTTGGTCCAAAGAAGTCAACTTTACGAATTTGTGATCCATGGTACGCAAATCGAGGCAATTTGTTCACCAAAAAGTCAACCAACTCAAATTCTGGATTTGTGTGTGGAATCCTATAGATTTCAATGCTGCATGAATGTTGGAATCGACAGTTTCATAAAATCATAAGTCGGTAAAGAGTTATGGCCACAAGGGCGCACAGATGACAGTTTTCGGTGGTTTTTTATTTACGTCTACGTTGCACAAATTTTACAGTAGAATTAAATTATATTTTAAATTCTGGAAAAATACTTTTCTTGAATTTTATCATGTCAACTTTCTGAAACTTTAAACGGTTCATAATTCCGAGTTCGGGATCTCCCAAAATCTCGAAAATACGAAAACGCGTCTGATTTTAGATAACTGGCACTTTCAGAATATTCTGGAAAAATAGGTTCTGAAATTACTAAAATAATTTATATATTCAGAAAACTAACCTTAATATGATTCTAACAAAAAAAATGGAGCGCGTTTGGTGTCCGGAGCTAGGAGATATCGTCTTTTTAAGTCGTCATAACTACTAGAAAATAAGGCTGAATTTATGACGAATTTTGACTATTTTTGGACGAAAAAGAGAGAAGTTTGGGGATAAAAAATATGAAAGATAAATTTATTCCATAAGTCTAATAGGTATTTATAATGGTGAAGATTGTTTAATTGAATAAGACTAGGATTGGCTAATTTGGATATGATTAGGATCAGTTTAAATAAGGATAGGATATGCATGAAGTTATTTTCCTAGTAGGCTCAGGATTTGAATTAATTTAAAATAGAGTTTAAGTTCATCTCAATAATTTATAATCTTAAATAGAATTAAAGATAATACAAATAATTTATATATAATCTTATTAATATCTATTAACACTAAATTAGCATCTATCTAATATTAAGACTTTATATATCCAAATAAATCCTCAATTATTCCAAAAATCCAATAATTATTTAAAATTCTATATAAATTATAGAAGAGTATATTTAAATATTTTAACTCTAAAATAAATTTTTGGTAGTAACAACATTCAAGTATGGTCTCATAGTAAATTATGGAAGTCCTAAAAATTTATGTTTCCTAAGTTTTAATTACCAAAAATTCTAGAAAATCTCCAAAATCTAAAATAATTCTAAATATTATATAAGTAAATATATCAAGAAATTTATTTTCTAACTAACTAAGAGAATACTCTAAAAAATTTAACATCTATAATAAATATAATAATATAAAATACACACAAAATACCTATTTTGGGTGAGGGGGTTTACAATCTTCTTTTTCCTCAAGTCAGCCCAATGGATCTCGACAACCATCTCTTTTGGTGAAGGAAGTGTGGAAAGAAAGGTTCACTCACTTGCATTTATATAAGCAGGAGAGAACATATCAAATCCCAACAACTTCCTAAAATCCGTCGAAAAACCAGCCTCGCAGAACGAGTCAAATTTGACCGTTTCATGCTTCATTCAAAGTATTTCAAATTACGAGGAATTTAAAAACTTTAAAGGGGGTCTTGTAGAAGCATAAAAAATACGCTGGAGAATTATACGCGTAAAATCCCCAACATACATGAAGCATGCGTAAAACAGAAGCTCCAGAACTATACGCGTAAAATATGACTTCAGAGATGCCAGCGTAAAGCAGCGCTCCAAGCCTGTTTTGGCGTAAAAGGTTGCTACATCGCCCCTCCGGCGTAAACTATGTCTGCTTTTATTGCAGCATAAAGTTGTACGAGGAACTCTTCATATTCCTCGAATGAACCTGTTAGACAAAACAGTGAACCTGACTCCTTACAAAGAGTACTGCACGACGATCGAGAGGATGGCTGTAATGATGATTCTGCACAGAGACCCAGACTGTCGTTTAGTGACATAATCCTTGATATGAGACATTGTTTACGCATTCAAGGAATACGCTGCCTATTTTACACAGGCAGAGATGAGTTTTTACGCTCAAGATGAGACAAAATCAGATGCCACGTCAAAAGCTGTTCTTCGTACAGAACTCGAGGCACGTCTCTGCAGTTAATGCGCGAGATGGGGGCTGATCTCTGCATTTAATATACGAGATTTGGTTCTACTTTTAATGACTGGGAGAGCTAAAATTAGAGCTAATACGCTCACGTCACCATCCTGGCATTTTACGCCAACCCGGCTATTTTCAACTATAGGAGCATGCCGTATGCTATCTCCTCAAAATACGCCAACCCGGCTATTTTCAACTATAGGAGTACGCCGTATGCTATCTTCTCGAAATATGCCAACTCAGACTATATTTGCAAAGGTACGTGACAAAGCTATTTGGCCCAGAATACGCTCAAAGATCTCAGTCAAATGAGGAGGATTGGCTAGGTTTACGCTGATTATCTATCCATGCAGCATCAAGCTTTACGCTACTTGGCTTTTATGCCAACATGACAGCTACTTGGCTTTTACGCCAATAGGACAGCTACTTTGCTTTTACGCCAATAGGACAAATATTTGGCTTTTTACGCCAACATGAAAGCTACTTGGCTTTTACGCCAACATGACAGCTATTTGGCTTTTTACGCCAACAGGGCAGTTACTTGGCTTTTACGCCAACAAGACAGTTATTTGGCTTTTACGCCAACAGGGCAGCTACTTGGCTTTTATGCCAACAGAACAGCTATTTGGTTTTTTACGCCAACTGGACCGCTATTTGACTTTTACGCCAACAAGATAACTATTTGGCTTTTACGCCAACAAGACAGTTATTTGGGCTTTTATGCCAACCATCTCTACGCGAGGGGCAGTTACCTACGTGGCTTGCATGCTGTGATCTTCGATGAGCGATTATAAGCATTATCTCATAATGGGACACGCGTCACACATGGATTCAGGAGATCATTCAGACGTGGGTAGCAATTATTATAACCACCGCATAAAAGGTGCAACTCTTTCCACTAAGTGGCTTCTACGCTGACTGGTCAGTTACTACGACCGAACTCTATAAATAGAGATTTTCGGTCACAGGAGAACGGGGGTCGAAAGTGTGGAGAATCAGAGAGAGGGCACATATAGAAAGTGTTGCTTGACGACTTTGGCAACGAGATTTCAATCCCTCTTGCAATCTTTGAAGCTTCTTCTTCTTCTACATCACTTCTTCGTCATCGTGTGGTCCAAGGGACAAAGTGATCGACCGCAGATCAGACTCCTATAGCAATATTTTCCCAGAATTATTTTTTTGTACTTAATATCCTCGTATATAGTTAATTGTACTCTTTTTTCTTGTTTGTAAACAAAGATAGGGTTTCGTATAAACCTCGTTTTTATTTTTTTGTTTATCATCAAACAAGAATCAAATCATATCATTGAATCTCGTGACGTAGAATTCTTTGAAGATAAATTTGTAAGGCACAAGAATATTGTTATCACGGATATTCTGGAGAATAACGTGGGTACACAGGAGGCTAACGCTTCCAAAGAAGATATAGTCCAAGAAGAAATTGTCATACCAGAGACAAAATATGAACCATAACTCGTAGAACCGGTATCTAAGCGAGTGAGGAGACCGAAGGACTTTGGAGATTTTTTTTACCTATCACGTAGAAGCAGATCAACTTACCTATGATGAGGTGATGAAGACTAGAGACACTGTCTTCTAGAGGGAGGATATCAATGGTGAGTATGACTCAATAACCTCCAACAATACTTGGGTGTTGGTCGATTTGCCTGAAGGAGCTAAATCAATCAGATGCAAATGAATATTCAAGAAGAAGATGAAAGTCGATGGAACTGTTGACAAGTTCAAGGCAAGGATAGTGGCCAAAGGGTTTTTCTCAAAAGCAGGGGATCGACTACTTCGACATATATGCTCCAGTAGCACGGATGACGACCATCAGGATGTTGATTGCTCTGAGTGCAATTCACAAGCTAGTTATTCATCAGATAGATGTTAAAATAATATTTCTGAATGGAGAGTTGACCGAAGAGATTTACATGCAACAACAGAAGGATTTATGGTCAAAGGGCTTGAAGACAAAGTCTGCAAGTTGGTAAAATTACTATACGATCTGAAGCAAGCTTCCAAGATGTGGCATGAGAAGTTTGACAAAGTCATACGTTCAAACGGCTACAGGATCAGTGAGACAGACAAGTTTATTTACACAAAGTTCGCTGACGGAAGATGAGTCATCATTTGTCTGTACGTAGACGACATGTTGATCCTAGGTACGAATCTAGCACGTGTCACTGAGACAAAGAAGTTTCTCTCATCTAAGTTCAGTATGAAGGACTTAGGGGAAGCTGATCTTATCCTCGAGATAAAGATTATTCGGACGGATACTGGAATGACACTGTCACAGTCCCATTATATTGAGAAGATGCTCACACGCTATGGATATCAAGATCTTTCAGGGATCGATATCCCGTATAGGTGTGACAAGAAGTTGAAGCCAAATCCTAGGAAAAGCGTCAGGCAGGTGGAGTATTCAAGCGTCATCGGGAGTTTGATGTATACAACAACTGCCACAAGGACAGACATTGCTTTTGTCATGGGGATGCTAAGTCGATTCACGAGAAACCTAAGTGTGGAATACTGGAAGGCTGTGAAGAGAGTGATGAGATATCTCAGGAGGACTCAAAAGTATGTGCTGCACTACAATGGGTATCCGACAATAGTGGAAGGCTTCAGTGATGCAAGTTGGTATTTAGAAGTAGAGAGCAAAAGGTGCACATGAGGATACGACTTTTTGATAGGTAGAGCTGCTATATCGTGGAAGTCGAAGAAGTAGACTATGCTCTCTCATTCCTTGATGGAATCTGAGTTTTATGCAGTAGCGACTGCAGCAGATGAAGGAGAGTAGCTTCGGAGCTCATATATGATATTTCATTGGTAGGTGCGCATATTCTGGCGGTACCGATATACTACGACAACCAGGTGACTACAACGGTGGCATCAAATGACCTCTTCAATAGTAAGAAGAGGACTGTACGATTGAGGCACCGGGAAATAAATGATCTGATAAAGACTGGAGTCATTGCCGTGATTGATGTTTGGAGTTAGGAGAACCTGGCGGATCCGTTTACCAAAGGTCTCAAGCGCCTAGTCACGACCCGTACCCAAAAAATAGGCATGAATTATGGGTACGTCCAGCCTACACTGCAGCATTGACGGTAGAACGCTGTAAAGGTCCACGATACCATCTAACAACTCATGCAATGATATATGTATATCTTGTCAATAGTAACTCACTCCAAAAGGAGGACAAGATGAATATATATAACATCAATACTCAATCAAACAAACTAGAGACAGATAATGGCACGATGTCATAAAATAAGGGAAATAACAAGTTATTATAATATCCAAGTCTGGAGTTTATTAAATAACACAAAAGGATCTCAATATAAATAATATGCCAAGGTCTAAGCTGGAAACATATCCAGTACAATAAAAGGTACTAGCTACGAGTCTGCTACAGCTAGGTGTATCTCCTCGACAGCTGGAATCAGTTCATCTTGGACTAAATAATCTACCTCAGCTGGCTCTCCGTCCTGCGGGCCATAGTAGGTAGGACACCTGTCCTCTAAATAATCGTTTGGAAAAATATATCCAATCAGGAAAGGAGCAAAATACAAACTTTGAAAGCAGTTCCATATACATTATAGAGAATATATAGCAACAATAGAAATGAATACAAGATGCACATATAACTAGAAAATAAAAATATAACTGGAAGAGTAAATACAAGCAACATAGTGTGAACATGCAATAAGAGAATTGTAATTAAAAGAACTGATGATACTAACTAGTTCCTTAGAGTACAAGTTCATTATGTGGTCGGTTTAGGTTGCGCACGAATATACTATGGTAACCCAATTTCACGTGTAGGGTGTAATTGACATGCACACGAATACACTAAAGGATTTGATCACATAATCAACTCCTAATCCCCCACCCGACTAATATTCATGGATCAAATTATGACACGTTACACATACGAATATAATATGAGCACACTGAGCACATGATATGTACGAGCACAAAGAATATCCGAAGCATAAGATAAATTACATGTATAGGAAGTATCCAATGCACTCGTTAAATAAATAACATCTCCTGACTCAATCCATATAATACTAGCCCATGTAATATGATGTTAGAATCAAGTAAATAGATCTAGAACATATGGTATATACACTATCAAGTACTGAAAACTAACAGAGAATGTACTCGTCTGAGATCCTGAGAAAATGAGATGGAACGATGTTCGAACTAGTGTCACAGAAATCTATGTAAGAATTTACAGGTTACTAGGTGTAATAAAAGAGAAATGAGTTTAAATAAATGGAATTGGTGATTTCTAGGTCAAACTAGGTCATTCTGGTCAGATGGGGTCAAACTAGGTCAAATGTTGACTTTTGGGGTCAAACTAGTCAACATTGGTCAACTCTAGTCAAATTGACCAATATTAGTTATTAATTAGATAAAACAAGTCAATCTAACTAAACTAGTCAACTAATACTAATATTTATAAGAAAATGAAAGCGGACTTTCGGTCCGAATTCTTTCCGTTCTTCCGCAAAAGTTCAGATACTCCCGCCGGTGATTATGCCAATCATTTGCATATGTTGGTATAGTCTATGTTAGATATCATACTAGATGTATATATAATTATCTAACTTATGTACACTACTATTATATAGTATCTTAACTATATACTTAGTACCAATATCTTAATGCTTCGCCCGGGTATCAAGGTATTCCAATACCTCACCATTAACTAGTCAAACACCCATATCTAATTATTAATATCTCACCTCACCCTTACTAACTCAAAATCTTAGCTAATTGGTTCAAATATACCTCAACTTGCTAACGATTTCCTTAGCTAGACTTAAGCTCCTATTGTCTGGCCCATAACCATATCTTGGTATCACTAAATACCAATTCACAACTCTCTCACTCACCCAACCAAAATATATGGCTGATATTGCCTCCCTTATACCTTGAACATCACTGATACTTGATATCACTTCTGACTTCAGCTAACCTGTATACTCCCCTTTAATACCTGAAGGCTTGGTTCAATTTCCTCATTGATAGCTCCTTGACTTGTGTTGCATATTGCTACTTATGATGTTCAAATTAATCCCCAAGGTTTGAACCTTGGCCCTACCCGAGCCTGGGTATTTCTTCCCCTCACTTCCTCTGGTATCAAGACTGGTACCCTATATGTACCAAGTTCCCGCCCTACTTAGCTGTTATTACTCTCATCCTCACTTCTCAGTCCAGTACTCACTGGAGCTGCCACTGCTTGGTGCAGTCTGCACACAAGCCTTAGCACCACCGGCTACCCTATCTCAGTGCACAGTATATTGTGCCCTGGGAACAGTCCCTTCTACACTGATTTACTGATTTCTGATACCATTCCACTGCAAACTTATATCTATTATCTATCTACATGTATACATATATAACACACTGTAGTAACACACTCTCATTACTGCACTTCACACCATACATATACTACACAGGAAATAACAACTTGGTATCGGGTCTGATACCAACATCATTTCACTCACCAATACTTACTGATACATTCGAGCATTCAAACACCCTCACAGGAAATCCTACAACTATACACTGGTACTCCAACTCAGATATACAGACCCAACCTTGCTGCCTTGCTGCTGTTATCATGATCCCCTAATCTAGCAGCAAGTTGTTGCTGCTGCAACTGTTACTGCTACCATTGAACTCGACTCCCCTGCACCTCACACCATAGTACACACACATCCACACTACCACTCACTCCTTGCACTTCACAACACTGTCACAGTGATCATATGTACCAACCCTTGATATCTGATTACTACTTACACTCACTGAGGTATCCTAACTCAGGGACATTACCTTGCTAATGCTCTATGTGCTCATCAGGATACCCCCCTACTCTTGTTCTAAACTAAACATAATGTATCAGACATCAGTGCAAGCACTAAACACCCCAAAAACTGATAGCCCGAGCATCCCTAAAGCTAATATTGTGGCTTCTTACATTGTTGCTCCCCCTGCCCAAAACCCGATACCCCTTTTCACTCATCCACTTGTCCATTGATACCCTCTAATACACCACCATCAAGCACACACACACACACACACACACACACACACACACACACACACACACACACACACATCCTGTCATGCCCCGATTCCGTGGAATCGTTAGTCGTCCCCCGGGCGTGATCGCCGTGCGGGCCTAGGTTGCGTACCGCACAAGGCTAAGTATTTTAGTTTCGCATAACGAGCACATATTCAGAGTACGCAGATAAGTTGAAACATAGATTGTATAAAAAAGTTCTCTTTTTATTGATAATATGAGCATCTATTACAAACTCCAGAACTGAGTCATAAGGTTGCCTCTGGGGCTTACAAAAGTGTTGACACAAAATGAGATAGCAGTCATGTACATTACATCCTTTACTAACTCAAAATATAAGACCTCCGGTTGGAATGACGGCCTTCCCACGAAGTTGCATATTTGCTTGGGTTGCTAGCTTCTATCTTCAAAATACTTTAAAAGTTGGCACGGGTCAAGGCGTGCCTACAGCTGGACTGGATTGGGGGATTGACTTCTGCTCCTCACTCGATTCTCCTTAGCGCGAGGAACTTGTTTCAACGAGGGTCAGTACATAGAAACGTACTGGTAAAGGCAAGCTAACCCAACTATACCAATCAACACGTTGTTTAGATGAAGCATGCCTATTTATTTATGGTCTTGCTAACTTGTCTTAGTTTATTTTACAGCAAGCAATAGATATAGAAATCAATAAAATACTTGCCACCGCTCGGTGACATTTACCTTCCCGTCTGAACCACCTGTACAATACTTACCATGTCCTTCCGTGCCAAGAAGACACAAGTTAGTTTGCAAGAGGTTTAAAATATACGAGGGGATCACTGGCACGTTGCCATAATGGACGGGCTAGTCTCAATACGGAATATTGTGCGACTCATAGTTCAGGATGTCACAAGCCATTCCGTCCTATAGCAGGCGACTATCATGAGTTCCGTCCGGATCGGATCGGTGCCAGTATCCCAGTGACCATCTGCAGGGACTAAGACCTTGTGCACAAGTTGTCCGTGATCAACGTAGTACACTAAGTTAGCATTAGAGGCAAATTGGGCAATATCAGGCACAGGGCAATAACAGAGCAAGATCTACTTTTGCATAGTCTTCCTGTTCAGTTTATTGCATTCAAGATGAGTTCTATACATAGCACAAATTAAGAAGTATATATTCTAACTTGTATTTATGCATAGGATAAACATTCTAACGAACAAGCATGCAAGTAAGTAACCTTTTACAAGTTTGTTGACAAGCAATATACCCCAAGTCCATTCCCTTATTATCTTGAAGTCTTTTAGTTTTTACTTGGTATCGTCTGATCGGGACACAAGAATGCAAGATCATGGGTGTGAAGACTTGCAAGAAGCGCTAGCTAATCGGGATGGTAGCCACTCACTTACTAGTTGGAAGGAAGAAGGAAAGAGGTGCTTCAGGAGTCCGTTCGAGCGATGCCTACTGCTGGTTCACCTGCATTGCCACGAACAGCTGATCAATACCTCTTCCACTCTTTCTATTATCGGAATTGAGGTGCAGTTCAACGAACGAAAATAATAAAATCCATCAAAACCGTTCAAGAAAACTCAAGAAATTCCGAAAACCAATTCAAGGCACAAAGGCAACAAGCGACAGTAAAATCTAAGGCAACAAAAGATGCAGCGAAGAGGTCCCTCCTGACTCTGCCGCTAAGTCGATCTCGGGTGCACGGTCCACTGAATATGAGAATCGATTCCGAAGAAGCAAATCCATAAAGAGTATGGGCTCTTATTTCAATCTATCCCGATCGAACGATACCGTCTTGTATTTCTTAGCCGCGCTCCCCGAATAGGGGAAACGGGGCACCACATCCTACCCAACTAAATGGAAGTTTCATCCCGAAACTTAGGAATAGAACCTACCACTAGGAAACAATGAGGGAAACCTTTCCTTCATCTCGGATTCAAGTTTCCAAGTGGATTCTTCGATAGAGTGATTTCGCCAAAGCACGCGCACGAGAGGAACCGAACGACTACGAAGCAGTTTTTCTTTCCTCTCCAAAATTTGCACAGGTTATTCTAAATATGTCAAGTCGGCTTGAAGGTTTAGTTGATCCAGATCCACTACGTGGCTTGGGTCATACACATACTTCCTAAGTTGGGAAACATAGAAAATATTATGTACTTCGGATAGGGATGGTGGTAGGGCAATATGGTATGCAACAGAGGCAATCCGCTTTAGTATTTTGAACGGACCGACAAATCTCGGACTTAGCTTCCCTTTTGCTCCGAACTGGTGACTCCTCGCATGGGCGAGACTTTGAGAAATACCCGGTCGCCTTCTAGAAACTCAAGTGGTCGTCGATGTATATCCGCATAGCTCTTTTGACGACCTTGAGCTACCTTTAGTCTTTCCCGAATCAAGCGAACCTTTTGGACAGTCTGTTCCACAAGCTTAGTGTCACGCCCCAGTCCCAAAATACCGAGGAACCGGACGCGTGTCAATGGCCAGCAGTACGCACCGATGGACAAACCCAATTTAATGGATCCATCAGGGCATAATTAAGCTGTAAAATAAGTCTACGACAATCATGGCACAACTAATCTCACCCACACAAGATATAAAATATGATCCACAGAATAAATAAGGAATGTAAATCATCAGCTAGTCTGACAAAGTGCTTCGGGGAACAACCTGATAAATATCTGATACATGGTTCAACAGACCAGAATAAATGACTGAAGTAAATAAATAAATACTGAGCATGAACATGGATGCTCAAGAAAAGTCTTCGGCTAACACCTCATCTTCGGATGGCGGTACAGCTCATGGATCAGCTCCTGCTGCGGTCCCGTATACCTCGGGATAGATCACGTCCTCAAATCCTAGGGGCAAAATCTATATCCAGGTCCTCAGGGGACATAGCAAGGTACAGAAAATATACAAGCCAAAATATAAGCAGTGCAGAGCATAATAAAATAAATAGGGCAAGTAAATAACCATCTATGTGAAAATGCAAGTGAGAGCATCACGAGTACTCAGGCTGAGCCACTACAAGCTCTGTGTCGGGGAGCCGGTAGTGGTAATAACCGGTAGTGGGTCTAGCTCTGCTCCGAGAGTCTACGACCTCTCAATAATAGTGGATGTATATATATATATGGAACAGCCTGTAGCCTGTGTGTCTCTCCCCACCCAATGTAACCACGCATATCATGACCACAACGTCTCATGTCCATGTCAAGCGGGATCATAGCTAATGCAACCAGTCATACTAAATCTAAGAATATAATGTCCATGTCCTGTATCCTATACAGAATCACCACGAATATCTCGGGAAAAATCCTGTCTCATGAATAGTGTCAAGTGTCCTGGGTCATAATGTACTTGGTATGACAAGTACGAGAATATAAAGTGTCACGTATGTCCATCTCTAGATGACAGTACCCAACACTGCGTACAGTGTTGGCACCCGACTGATAATCGGACGCTAAGTACTTCACACGGTCCTAGGTTGAGGATGCACAGAAATATCATAAAGCAAGGAAGAATATATATAAAGACTGCAAAGTTTGGCAAGGTACACTTGCCTGATGTCCGAATACCAACAACTGTCCCTGTATCTGTGGATCCGGTAGGTACTACTCCAAAAGCTGTAATAAACATCACCAACAGTCTCAGAAGATGTCAAACAGCTAGAAATGCCTGTCCTTACGTCCAATTTGGACACAGGGGCAAAAAGGACATTTTTGGCCAAAGCGGGGTCCACATATGGGCCACTTTGCACCGAAAAGCGGGTCAGGGTCAAAGGTCTCCAAATTCCTCAAACTCAGTGTCCACAAGTTAGGAACGATGATACGAACCCAACAGAACTTCCAAAATTGGATTTCGATGAGCCGATCACAAAATCGCCCGTCAAGTGGAGCCTGTGGGGCCCACGATACGCGATTTTGTCAACGTTCTCAGAATCGGACCAAACTTGGGTCACAGGACCAGCATATCGCTACGAGTCCGATGGCATAAGTTTCGTCTCGATCTGACGTGTGTACATCAAGTTACAGCATATTCCAGAAAGGACGAATACGGGACGGTGTCGGCGGATACGCTTTGATTCCGATGTGCACGCACATCCGAATCGATTTCTGTAAAATCCCATACGACCGTATCAACGTCGTGCACATTTCGGTAAAGACCGCGTGTGACCAAGTCGTCCTGTTTGGCGGGGCGCACTCAGTTCCGGGGTGAAATAGGGCGTTATTTTTCCTATTTTTGGATCGCGGTGTGCGATCACCACAGGACGCGATGTACCGAGCGGGTTGCTCGGGCACCGAGAGGGTTACACAGTCTACAAGTTGCAACTGACGAAAACTAAAATGGAGTTACGAGGTAAGAGAAAACGGTACCTGAACAGGGCTCCGTGAACGCTGAATTTCTCGTGTCCGGATGACTGTTTTGTGTCCTGGTTCAAATCTGCCATGTCCGGGTCACGGGGATGCTGCTGGTGATGACCATGTGCTGGCGTCCTTTGGTCCAGGGCTGTGTTGAATCATGATGGTCGAAGTCCAATATCAATGTCCAATTAGCCTATATATTATTATTTTCTCAGTGGTGTCCTTTGTTTGCTTTTCACTTTTGAATGATAGGGGATGACGTCTCTATTTGTTTATTTCATCCAAAACCACCAAATAATACTTTATCTCTTTCTTTATTTTTATTTTGCTGGTTGCTTCCCTTCTCCATTATTTCTATTTCTTCTTTTTTTGGATAATAAGCCGCGGGAACATGAAACTGCTCTCTCGACTTTCCAAAATAGCAGAGTCAACCTGCGGAGCACTGCTCTGGACCCGTTCAGTCACGTGCACATGGAGATGGATTATCGGCTTATGACGATAAGAATGGTGGCGACTTCCAGTCTTGGTAGGTCTTGGGTCGACAGAAATGACATCAGCATTCGAGACTCGACGAGTGGCAACGTACCGCGCGGCTCGACAAGTTGTTGGCTTCGAGGATGGAGGGTCGCGTGATGGATTCGTTTGGTCTCAGGCAAGGTGTGCGTTTGACGAGTCTAAAGGACGGCTAGACGTCGCCCATGCGGAATGGGGCTGCGGGAAGTCAGGCGGAGGATCGGGTTGGTGTTAAGGGCTGAGAAGCGACCGGTCGGAAGCTGGGTCGAGGACGGATGCGGTCGAGAGGCGGATCTGGAGAAACGTCGGGTTCGACCGTCTAGATCGGCCATGGTCGGCTACCGGCGGAAGCTTGGGGTTCAGGGAGGATCGACGATCTGAGCTGGCGCAAAAGGAGGGGCGTCGGCCACGGGAATGAGGCAAGCGGTGTATGACGGCGGTAGGGCGTTCGAACACGGGGACGAGGCAGAGGATCTGGGGCGGAGAACAGTGCTGGACAGCCGGGTTGGTCGGGGGATCACAGCACAGGCCGGCGGCGGGGCTGTAGATGGCTGGGTGGCGATGCCGGAGTTGGGTTGCATCGCGGGCCGGAGAGGGGTGTGGCTGTACCAAGTTGCCGCGGGGTCGGCCACAGGCGGGATCGGCCACATGCGGGGGGGGGGCGGCCGCTGAGCCGGGGCGGCTTGGCCGAAGCGTTCGTCCACCGGAGGGGTTCTGTCCGGCGAGGGCGGATGGCTAGGAAGGAGGGGAACAGTAGAGTCGGCTGGGTATAAAGTTAGGGAAGGGTTTGGGATTATATAATAAAGAAGGAAAAGAAAATTTGTTTATATACATGTGGACTTGGGTTAGGTGTTTGACCTAAAAGCTTGGGTTTGACTTGGTCAACTCCTCTAGAAATTGGCCTAGAATTTGGGCTGGGTCAAGGCTCCTTGGGCTTGGCTTCGGCTCTCACGGGGGTGTTGGTCGTTTGGGACGGGTTTAATTTGGTTAAATTCTTCATGGGTTTTTAGGACTTTAAAACTGATTCCGGAGTCCACCCTATGTCCGGTTTTCCATTTTACACCATAAAATATTATTTTCATAATATTTTAATATTACTTATCATCCATTAAAAATCACTTAATCACAAATTCCTTAGTTTAAATTCCAGAAAATACCGGATAATTTAGGAAAATTAATATAAAAATATTCTGAAAAAATCAGGGTGTTTACAATCTACCCAACTTATAAAAATTTCATCCTCGAAATTAAAATTAAGCCATGGTAGAAGTCAAGGATGGTATAAGATTTGCATTGGTTAAGATGCAAGGCTAGGTTTAACGGTGTGGGCGATGGTGCACGTTGCATATTCCGAAAATCATGAGAATAGTCCCTATGAGCGAAAAATTGGTTTCTTTAGGTGTCATGTCAATGATGTGGACCACTAAATACTCTTTTGCATAAAAATGCCCAACCATTAAAATGTTGCACAAAGATGGAAATTGGAGGATGGGCATGTCTAGGACAAGGTATAGAATTTGTAGGAAGGCCAGTGACTATTGAAGTGCTCCAATTTTTGAAGCAATGGTAAGGCGCGCCAAGGGATACCATGTTGTAAAACTAAATAAAAAATTTCGTGTTCTATTCCTAAGTGGATTCGAGCTAGCCTCAGTCTCACTATCTAAGCCAAGTAGGTCTACTTCTTAGGTGAGGGGGTTCACCAATCCAGCCAACTTAAGACAATGTCGTCCTCAAAGTTAAAATAAGGCATAATTTGTTAATCCTTCGTGTACATAAGGCAAGTCAATCGTAATCTCCTTGCGACAATTAAAATCCTAATCATATCCATTGCAATCACTTCTAGGTTAAGATGACCACTGATCCAATCAAATTCAACTTATGGTTATCTCTTCTCGCTTTTTCAAATTATCCATATCTACATAACATCTCCAAGATTTAAATAAGCATGTATATTTTATCTCACGATCTCTAACTATCATAATTTCCTCTAGAAGTAATTCGAGTCCAATATTATTCTCACTTTCACTTATAAATTTTTGTATGCTTCAATTTTTAAATTCCATTCACATCATCAATATTTCAGATAGGTAGTCCAACCATCAAATTTTAATTCTTAATTCAAATCATCAAGTTGAAAATAGTTTAAATGCAGTCCACCAATGTTCAAGTCTGAAATTCTCTATTTATCCTCCAATATTCAAATTGATGATTCTACCTTCATCGTTCAAACTTTAACTCATGTACTTAAGGTATACATATCGGGTCCTCAATATCAATTCATTAATCCTCATCATCTTAGTCATTCTTCTAAACTTCTTAAAATTAAAATGGCTTGAATCTCTCCCAATCTAATCTTACTCGATCATAATCTAAAAGAATTTCCTCTCGAGTTGGCAATGCACTGCTACCCAACTTAAAATTTATCCATCTATCACATAAGGCTATATACCTTAAGAAGATATTCCTTAATATATTTACTCATGTCATTCAATCCTCGAACTTCAATGCCGATCATATCACATATGATATGTCCTTAATTATGAAGAATAATCCTCAAGTATGTGATCGGCCTATGGGGTATATCTAGTATTCTCTGTGTATCAATTTATACCAAGCACGATATTTTATCTTTCCGAAATAAGGGAAGACGGAGACCAATAATAAAGAGTTCAAAGAAGAGGTAATAGAATAGAAGTATCGAGATCAAGGCGTTTAAAGAATTCAAGTAGGAATTATCAAAGCTGTTGTGGATTGAATCCTATTTTGGTAATCCTTAGTTCGCATACTCGTATTAGTACAGTTATGTAACCGATACGATATGTCAGACATGTCTAGGGCAAGTATATTCGTCTACTAATCACTACATATCTTAATCCACGTAAAGTAGTATTTCGATGGGCGAATCAAGCGCACTATGATTGATCAGACCGTAATACACTGATTCTGAAATATATTATTGTGGGCCTCCCCAATAATACATATGTCATGAACAAGCTCGATAAGGAATAAGCTTGCAAAACTAGACTATAAAATAGCAGCATAAGTCATGGTAGTATATGAAATACAAGTACGCTAGATGATGATGAAAGGAGGGACAAATTATTCAAGTTCACAAAATAAAACAAATTAAGCAACAATAATAAAAGACTCTACAATCTCTACAGTCATCATACAACCTCCTTGTATAATTTGCTAGTCGACCAAATAGGGGCAAGGACCTCTAAATTCTATTGTCTGAATAAACACTGTCACCTTATGCTAGCATACAATTAATGTCATCCAATTACACTACCCAACTTATAAGAATTAGACTAGTACCGTGACAGTCTTAAGGGGATCCTGCAAGATAACCTTGCACATGTAACAGAAACTCTTAATAGGGTATATGAGGAAAGATCTTGGTACTCTTTAGGGTCTCTTATGGTATCATGCAAGTAATGGTCATCTTAAGTCTTAGTCATAGCGCTCATAGGTCATGTGTCAATAGCGAGAATGGAAAGGTTACTAATCTCAAGGGAAAGGGAATATAACTCGTATCGAGGTGGGGGTACAAATTACGTGATTTAACACTATAGGATAATCATCGGGTCATAATCTACAAGATTAACTCAAACTTATCGAACTCTAATTACCAACACAAAATTTTCAAATTCAAGACTACAACTATAATCCTAGCAAACTATGGGTCTTTAAGAAGGAATAAAATTACTTGGCCTACTATCAGAAGGGTCAGATGGCACGAATCGAAAGACGGAGAAAAGAAGAACATATTTTAGTCGTTGCGCCTTAGCGAACGTTATGGTCGCAGATGAACAACATATGAAATTTAACAATATGAGGCTCTAGATAATATCATAGTTTCCTAAGGTGAAGGTGGCGAGCAATTCTCTGTGTTTGAGGTATGATCTCATGGGGAATGTCATACTCGTTGCTCTGGGCTTCCTGAGGTACCGTCTGCTAATATCACGACAAGAACCTATATCCTAACACTATTTCACTATGCACACTAGGTTCTGTTCTAACATTCGATCTCAGATTTCTATTGGTTCCTCAAAACTGGGATCAACCACTAGGGTCAAACATTAGGGTCCAATCTCTAACTAGCTCTTAGCAGTGCCTATACTACTCTTAGGTCATTCATGACTATAACAAGAATTAATGGTAAATTATTCTATAGGTAAGGGATGCTAGGGTTCATTAAGCGTTCTACTTATGGGTGTGTCAATATCCTAGCTGTACCTTTAGTAGGAAGGTTACCCTACCTATCATTCTATCAACAAGGACTTCTATGTTCTAGAAGAAAGCTACACTCAAGGAACTAATGAGAAGGCATATGAATCAAGCAGGATGCAATTTTTCAACGGTATAAATTGGAAGGAGGAGGAGAAGTCATAGTCAGTTGTGGATGAGATCCTATACTCTAATCCTATTTGCAGGCTTGCTCGGTCCCTAAGTTGAAACCAAAGCAATTTAGTCGTAGACCTGCATGGGCCACCACAAAAATCATATCACGCCCCAGTCCTAAAATACCGAGGAACCGGACGCGTGTCAATGGCCAGCAGTACGCACCGATGGACAAACCCAATTTAATGGATCCATCAGGGCATACTTAAGTTGTAAAACAAGTCTACGACAATCATGGCACAACTAATCTCATCCACACAAGATATAAAATATGATCCACAAAATAAATAAGGAATGTAAATCATCAGCTAGTCTCACAAAGTGCTTCTGGGAACAACCCGATAAATATCTGAAACATGGTTCAATAGACCAGAATAAATAACTGAAGTAAATAAATAAATACTAAGCATGAACATGGATGCTCAAGAAAAGTCTTCGGCTAACACCTCGTCCTCGGATGGCGGTACAGCTCCTGGATCAACTCCTGCTGCGGTCCCGTATACCTCGGGATAGATCACGTCCTCAAATCTTGGGGACACAATCCATATCCAGGTCCTCAGGGGACATAGCAAGGTACAGAAAATATACAAGCCAAAATATAAGCAGTACAGAGCATAATAAAATAAATAGGGCAAGTAAATAACCATCTATGTGAAAATGCAAGTGAGAGCATTACGAGTACTCAGGCTGAGCCACTACAAGCTCTGTGTCGGGGAGTCGGTAGTGGTAATAACCGGTAGTGGGTCTAGCTCTGCTCCGAGAGTCTACGACCTCTCAATAATAGTGGATGTATATATATATGGAACATCCTGTAGCCTGTGTGTCTCTCCCCACCCAATGTAACCACGTATATCATGACCACAACGTCTCATGTCCATGTCAAGCGGGATCATAGCTAATGCAACCAGTCATACTATATCTAAGAATATAATGTCCATGTCCTGTATCCTATACAGAATCACCACAAATATCTCGGGAAAAATCCTGTCTCATGAATAATGTCAAGTGTCCTGGGTCATAATGTACTTGGTAAGACAAGTACGAGAATATAAAGTATCACGTATGTACATCTCTAGATGACAGTACCCAACACTGCGTACAGTGTTGGCACCCGACTGATAATCGGACGCTAAGTACTTCACACGGTCCTAGGTTGAGCATGCACAGAAATATCATAAAGCAAGGAAGAATATATATAAAGACTGCAAAGTTTGGCAAGGTACACTTGCCTGATGTCCGAATACCAACAACTGTCCCTGTATCTGTGGATCCGGTAGGTACTACTCCAAAAGCTGTAATAAATATCACCAACAGTCTCAGAAGATGTCAAACAACTAGAAATGCTTGTCCTTACGTCCAATTTGGATATAGGGGGCAAAAAGGACATTTCCGGCCAAAGCGGGGTCCATATGTGGGCCACTTTGCACCGAAAAGCGGGTCAGGGTCAAAGGTCTCCAAATTCCTCAAACTCAGTGTCCACAAGTCAGAAACGATGATACGAACCCAACAGAACTTCCAGAATTGGATTCCGATGAGCCGATCACAAAATCGCCCGTCAAGTGGAGCTTGTGGGGCCCACGATACGCGATTTTGTCAACGTTCTCAGAATCGGACCAAACTTGGGTCACAGGACCAGCGTATCGCTACGAGTCCGATGGCGCAAGTTTCGTCTCGATCCGACGTGTGTGCACCAAGTTACAGCGTGTTTCAGAAAGGACGGATACGGGACGGTGTTGGCCAATACGCGTTGATTCCGGTGTGCACGCACATCCGAATTGATTTCTGCGAAATCCCATACGACCGTATCAACGTCGCACACGTTTTGGTAAAGATCGCGTGCGACCAAGTCGTCCCGTTTGGCGGGGCACACTCAGTTCCGGGGTGAAATAGGGCGTTATTTTTCCTGTTTTTGGATCGCGGTGTGCGATCACCACAGGACGCGATGCACCGAACGGGTTGCTCAGGCACCGAGAGGGTTACACAGTCTACGAGTTGCAACTGACGGAAACTAAAATGGAGTTACGAGGTGAGAGAAAACGGTACCTGAACAGGGCTCCATGAACGCTGAATTTCTCGTGTCCGGATGACTGTTTCGTGTCCTGGTTCGAATCTGCCGTGTCCGGGTCACGGGGATGCTGCTGGTGATGACCATGTGCTGGCGTCCTTTGGTCCAGGGCTGTGTTGAAGCGTGATGGTCAAAGTCCAATATCAATGTCCAACTAGCCTATATATTATTATTTTCTCAGTGGTGTCCTTTGTTTGCTTTTCACTTTTGAATGACAGGGGAGGACGTCTCTATTTGTTTATTTCATCCAAAACCACCATATAATACTTTATCTCTTTCTTTATTTTTATTTTGCTGGTTGCTTCCCTTCTCCATTATTTCTATTTCTTCTTCTTTTGGATAATAAGCCACGGGAACAAGAAACTGCTCTCTCGACTTCCAAAATAGCAGAGTTAACCTGCGGAGCACTGCTGTGGACCCGTTCAGTCACGTGCGCATGGAGATGGATTATCGGCTTACGACGATAAGAATGGTGGCGACTTCCAGTCTTGGTAGATCTTGGGTCGACAGAAATGACATCAGCATTCGAGACTCGACGAGTGGCGACGTACCGCGCGGCTCGACAAGTTGTTGGCTTCGAGGATGGAGGGTCGCGTGATGGATTCGTCTGGTCTCAGGCAAGGTATGCGTTTGACGAGTCTAAGGGACGGCTAGACGTCGCCCACCCCGAACGGGACTGCGGGAAGTCAGGCGGAGGATCGGGTTGGTGTTAAGGGCTGAGGAGCGACCGGTCGGAAGCTGGGTCGAGGACGGATGCGGTCGAGAGGCGGATCTGGAGAAACGCCGGGTTCGACCGTCTAGATCGACCATGGTCGGCTACCGGCGGAAGCTTGGGGTTCAGGGAGGATCGACGATCTGAGCTGGCGCAAAAGGAGGGGCGTCGGCCACGGGAATGAGGCAAGCGGCGTATGACGGCGGCAGGGCGTTCGAACACGGGGACGAGGCAGAGGATCTGGGGCGGAGAACGGTGCTGGACAGCCGGGTTGGTCGGGGGATCACAGCACAGGCCGGCGGTGGGGCTGTAGATGGCTGGGTGGCGATGCCGGAGTCGGGTTGTGCGACGTGCCGGAGAGGGGTGTGGCTGTACCGAAGCTGCCGCGGGGTCGGCCATAGGCGGGGTCGACCACATGCGGGGGGGGGGGGCGGCCGCTGAGCCGGGGCTGCTTGGCCGGAGCGTTCGTCTACCGGAGGGGGTTTTGTCCGGAGAGGGCGGATGGCTAGGAAGGAGGGGAACAGTAGAGTCGGCTGGGTATAAAGTTAGGGAAGGGTTTGGGATTATATAATAAAGAAGGAAAAGAAAATTTGATTATATACATGTGGACTTGGGTTAGGTGTTTGACCTAAAAGCTTGGGTTTGACTTGGTCAACTCCTCTAGAAATTTGCCTAGAATTTGGGCTGGGTCAAGGCTCCTTGGGCTTGGCTTCGGCTCTCACGGGGGTGTTGGGCGTTTGGCACGGGTTTAATTCGGTTAAATTCTTCATGGGTTTTTAGGGCTTTAAAACTGATTCCGGAGTCCAATAAATTCACAGAAAAATACCCTATGTCCGGTTTTCCATTTTACACCATAAAATATTATTTTTATAATATTTTATTATTACTTATCATCCATTAAAAATTACTTAATCACAAATTCCTTAGTTTTAAATTCCAGAAAATACCGGATAATTTAGGAAAATTAATATAAAAATATTCTAAAAAAATCAGGGTGTTTACACTTAGGGCCAAGGATCTACCGTTCACCAACTTATCCTTCAGTTCCGCAGGGGCCATTCTGTACAGAGACTTAGAGATTGGCTGTGTATTCGGGAAGGTGTCGATAGTGAATTCAATCTCTCGGTCTGGCGGCATGCCGAGTAGTTCGCTCTGAAACACATCGGGGAACTCCGCCTCAACGGAAGTAGATTCGACGTTTGCGTAGTCCTGCCATGTGTCCTGAACCGATGCTAGGAATCTCTCGCAGCCTGAGTGTAGCATTCGTCGAGAAGATGTTGCAGAAATCACTATGCAGGCCCTGGTCACGTCAGTTGCTGGACTACTAACAGAATTCGGCTTCTCCAGGCAGGTGGAAGACGACTCGCTTTTCTGCACATTCAATAGTTGTCGAGCACGCGCCGAGCCAATCCATTCCCAAAATGATATCATAGTCCCAAATATCTAGAACTAAAACATCGAGCGATAGCTTGAGTTTCTAGAAGGCGACCGGGTATTTCTCAAAGTCTCGCCCATGCGAGGAGTCACCAGTTCGGAGCAAAAGGGAAGCTAAGTCCGAGATTTGTCGGTCTGTTCAAAATACTAAAGCGGATTGCCTCTGTTGCATACCATATTGCCCTACCGCCATCCCTATCCGAAGTACACGATATTTTCCATGTTTCCCAACTTAGGAAGTATGTGTACGACCCAAGCCACGTAGTGGATCTGGATCAGCTGAACCTTCAAGCTGACTTGACGTATGTAGAACAACCTGTGCAAATTTTGGATAGGAAAGAGGTGCTTCAGGAGTCCGTTCGAGCGGTGCCTACTGCTGGTTCACCTATATTGCCATGAACAGCTGATCAATACCTCTTCTACTCTTTCCATTATCGGAATTGAGGTGCAGTTCAATGAATGAAAACAATGAAACCCATCGAAACCGTTCAAGAAAACTCAAGAAATTCCGAAAACCAATTCAAGGCACAAAGGTAACAAGCGACAACGAAATCTGAGGCAACAAAAGATGCAGCGGAGAGGTCCCTCCTGACTCTGCCGCTAAGTCGATCCCGGGGGCACGGTCCACTGAATATGGGAATCGATTCCGAAGAAGCAAATCCATAAAGAGGATGGGCTCTTGTTTCAATCTATCCTGATCGAACGATACCGTCTTGTATTTCTTAGCCGTGCTCCCCGGATAGGGGGAACGGGGCACCACACATCCATGACTGAAACCACACACACAATTCACTATGCACAGCACAGTGCACACACACACACACACACACACACACACACACACACACACACACACATACACACACACACACACACATACTTACTAATAGATATAGACATATCATTAAATAGGTACAAACTGAATGCTAACCAAAATGACCAAATTGTCATTTCAACAAATACTTCAAGTGCAATGCTAAGGTACCTATGATACATCCTCCAAAAGCCTATTTCATGTGATACCACTACCCAATATGTATCACACACAATCTAATATACCAAATACAATATAGAATAATGAGGAGTGACCCATTAGGCATTCTATCAAACACTTGGTGTGCCACCTCAAAGTTTTCTCCAAATGGCCAGAAAACTCCATGTAACTCTCTCCAATGGCCTCCTATGGACCTAGTTCTTCTTCCTATAGGTAGCCCTACGCCAATGAAGGGTTTCTATGGGTCTATTACACCATTCTAGTATGAAAATGACAAAGGAAATAATATTTTACCTATTGGGAGATGGATTCCCAATGTGGTTCCTTCCAATGAGCACAATGATGAGAAATTGACTCCAACTCCTAGCAATGCTCCTCTTCTTCTAGCCTCTTGTAATCCTCAAGCTTTTAGCTCTCCATGGGGATGAAAATACGAGGGATCAGACTTGGTTTTGAAGGAATTTGGTGGAGGGAATGGAGGAACTTGTTGATGAACTAATGAGGAGAAAATAAATGAAGTGGTGAGCATTCATGAGGCTCCCCTCCCTCTAAATACGGTCGGCCACCTTAGAGTTAGGGTTGGTTTAGTTTAAAATATCTAGAATGCCCTTCCAACTTGTCATGAAGGGTTTAACTAAACAAGGGTTTAATTAAGAAGGTTCTAATATTTAAAAGAATGAGAATTCTATTCATTCCTCTATTATAACTAATCAACTAAGGCTAATTAAATGGGTCTCACAATTGTTCATGACAAGTCTAGTCGGGTACAAGTCTAGTTGGGTTCATTAGCAACTAGTCCAACTAAGGGCTAACATATAATCATCTATATTAATTATCAATATATATACAACCACACCAATTTTTATGTAATAAAATATATCAATAATAATATTACCAAAATGACTATAATACCCCTATCCTGAAAGTGATGGTTACACGCCAGCTGGTCGAGGACACAACAGTCAAAATGGGCTTGAAGACATTATGATATTATGTCTTTAAAATTCTACCATGAAGTTTTATGCTATTAGTTCAAAGAAAAATCTACTAGGCATCAAGCTTTTGGTTCAAAGAAGGATCATTGACTTGGAAAATATCAGTTACAGTAGGTAGTCCTTAGGGACATTATGGGATACGTACCCGAAACCACTGTGGTCTACTATTTGTTCTTGAACAGAATATTTCCTGTGGGAGGATGGCTTTGACGCCTTAATGAGTTCTCGGGCAGAGTGAATTTTTGGAGTACTTTACAGGAAGCACGTAGCTTCAGTACTACAAGGGACCAAAATCCCATGCTACAGTGACATGACACAATACGAGGGAGTGAACCTCAGCAGAAGGTCATGTCACATCGGCGTAGCACCGCACAAATGCATGTAGCCTAATGCTGTAGAATGAAGAGTGGTAAACAGTACTACAAAGAGGCCGGTGACCTCATGTGATAGTGGTGCGACACCACAGAGGTAAAAGATGTAAATTCTCAGCAGAAAGTTATTTTACAGCGGCGTAACACCGCAATGAAGCACAAGGCTTAATGTTGGTTAGTTTGGCACTACAAAGAGGCTGAGACCACATGCTACAATGGATGACACCACATAAGGAAGTGAACGTCGGCAGAAGACCATGTCATAACGACATAGAACCGCAAGGAAGCACATGGCTTCATGCCAAGGACTCTTTAAAAGAACTCACCTATAGTGTATGGAAAGAGATACAGGCCGTCTCTTGAGGAAAAACTTATAGACGCCCAAAATATATACACTAAAACCAGGCGTGTATAGGGCCTTTAATGTGCAACCAGAAGCACAGCTGATGTCATTGTGTGAGTAGAAAAAATTACAACTATGGTACATAATTCAAGGCTTAGTCCATTCTTGTATCATACTGTTATTTGACCCATGCGAGAAGATTCAAGTCGAAGCTATATATATCCTAATGCATGATGGACAGTCACTCTGAGGAATGCTCAACTCATATATTTAGATATATGGTGGATTGTTAGTATTTTTGCCTTTAGACTAAGAAAAATAGTCTCACATTGGCTACACCACCAAAATATATACACTAAAACCAGGGTTTTTTTTTGTTATTATCTCCTTTTTCTTTTATTTCTTTTCCTATTCATTTCTTTTCTTTTCTTTTTTTTATTACCAACAATCATTATTATTATTATTATTATTATTATTATTATTATTATTATTATATATTTATTAACATATATATTTACATATATAGGTGATGTTAAAAATCCAAAAAATAATATTTGCACACAAAATAAATTCTATAAAATTACTTTATAAAGTTTTAATAAATACTACACCCAAAATATTTTATAATTAATAATTAGATATTTATCTAGTTATAAATCAAATAATTGTATTATCAAACAAAGTAAATAATTAAATAGTTATCCACAAAATATGTTAATAGTAAATAATATGACATCTATAAAAAAGAAAAAATACCTAACTTGCCACGGGAAATTATGGGATGCTAATTGTAGAAAACTTAGAATTAGAAAATAAACACAATTAAATTATATATATATATATCTAAATATTTAATAATTAATCTATGGTCGTTACACTAATGCCATACTAATACCAAGAGATTGAATTTCTGTGCCACGAAAAGATCCTACATGTAGTGTCTCCTGTGTAGGTTATTTTCTGTGAAGGAAGATACAGATTTTGGGGCCATCCTATATTATTAATGTCAAAACCATGGTGAAGTGTCCTAATAAAATTATTGAATTTTAATTGATTTGAAAATAATCTAAAACAAATACAAGGAATACAAAATACACATAAAATACCTATTTTTGGGTGATGGGGTTTACAACTATTCTATTAATATCATGACAAGAATATAAATTTATAGTTCTCTAATAATATCTCACTATAAAAGTTAGGTTTTAGTCCTAATATTCAACCTTGAATTTTTATTGGTTCCTCAATACTAGGTTCAAATAATATGGTCAAATTTCTAACTAACCCTAGTAGTGTCTATACTACTCTCAAGTCCTTCATAAATATATCAAAGGATAATGGTCAATTAATCTACATGTAAGGGAGGCTAGGGTTCATTAGGTATGCTAAACTTAGTGATGTGTCAATATTCTAGTTGTATTCTTAGTAGAAATATTATCCTAATTATCATCCTAACAACAAGGATTCCTATATTCTAGCAAAAGGCTATACTCAAGGAACTATTAGGGAAGTACATGAATCAAGCAGGATGCAATTATTTAAATATAACGGATTGGAAGAAGGGTGACTCATAGTCAAATATGGATGAGATCAAAAACTCTAATCCTTGGTCCAGGCTTGCTCGGTATAGTAACGTAACCGAGACAATATACTCTCGACCTGCATGGGCCACCACTAAAAATATGTCATATCGAGTGCCAAAATACGTAGGACTAGGAATACGTAAGCATGACAGCCGTATGTATATGGCAACTCCAATATATGAAAACCATAACACATACGTACGCTGTATTATGAACCATAATCCACAAGTGGTATATATTTGTCATAAGTCACATAACATAACTAAATCTCATCCACAAAAATAATCATAAGAAAATGAATAACCAATCAACTATATAACTGAATCAAGTATAAGATGCTTGATAAGAACAAGTAGTTGGGTGGAGACAAATCCACTACCAACTAGAATATAAGAGAAATAAAATTAATACATAAACTAATGATCAATGAGGCTCAAAGGAAAGATCTCCTCGAAATAAAATGAAGTAGCAAGTCCTGATACGTGCTCCTTCAAATAGTCGCGATCGTCTACACCTGGAAATGGACCAGGTCCTCAGAGGGACGTAACAAGATACATAGAAGTATGCCAATAAAGTACTAAAAAATAAACATCCAAGGGTCGCCTAACCATCTATGTAAATGCACTTTGAGAACAACTTTCCAACACGTGGGCTATCTGGCCAAAATAGGATTGGCATAATTCTCTCGGAGAATCAGGGACCTAAAAAGCATGACGTCTTTTGAACGTCAGATGCCACATAATAATAATAATATATAGGGTCATCATGACCGCGCATCTCTGGCGGAGCGTACGGGTTACACAAGGAAAGTGCAAAGGAGCCCAAACGCCTTACTCGTTGTCCTCCCCACCCCATGCTCTAAGCATGTCATATCCATGACACGATAAGACCTCTAATAAATGCCAAGTCTTCTAACATATCTCTATTAGCAGTTATTTCTTATCGCACGCACATACGTACTAATAATCAGTCAATACGTAAGTCCGTGATCTATATGAGACTCACAACCCGTGTAAGAAATGTGTCACAGCCAAATAAAACAAAAAATGCCTCATGATAATGGGGTGGTCTCGTAAAACTAGGTTAACATGTGTCACTACCATATTTCTAGATTAGGACATTATTGTAAATTGCCATATTTAATTTATTGTGTTAATATAATGTATGATAAGTTTATTAAATAAATTGTTGGGTGTTCTTTCATGCATAGGTTAATGGGTTGGACCTAAAAATCCTTTAGATTAAACCCTTGTGACCAAATCCTAATTATTAAATTAGCATTATAGTTTAACCCTCAATGAATGACTAAGCCCCTTATTAATTTAAGTTCTTCATGACAAATCATGAAGGGGAAATTAGACACTTGGCATTAGAAGCCCTAACCCTAACCCTAACCCTAACCCTAGTCCTATATAATGAGAGGGAGCCTCCCTCAAGCTTCTTCATTCATGAAGAAAAACCCTAAACCTAGCCTCCACTTAGAAAACCATTTCCTTCCTCAAATTTTAGGAAATTATAGCCCTAGAAACCCTCTTCCTTCTTCATCAAGACAGATCTAGGAGCTTGGACCAAGGAGGCTTGAAGAAAGAGGAGCTACATTGGGAAACCATCTCCCAATAGGTGAGAATCCGAATTAAAACCCCATTTAATTCTATTTTTAATTGTTGTTTGGCCATTAGGAGCCTACCATTGAATTAGGAATGACTCTTTTGGTTTTTCCATGGAGTCCTAGGTGATTCTAGGGTTTTGTGGTTCCAATGATGATTTTTCCTAATTTTCGTGAGCCCTAATCATGGGGATATGTATCTACACATGTTTACATCATATATATTTAGGTTGGTTTTGATTTTAGGGTTTTAGGTTGGGTATTCATGAGTTCTTATTGTGGAATCCGAATTCAGCACCTAACGTGTTCAACGAAATGCCAAGAAGGGGAATACCTATCTAATCTACTTTATATTACCTAATTTGATGTATGATATATATATATATATATATATATATATATATATATATATATATATATATTTATACATATGTATATAGATGTGTTGTGTGATTTGGAGAGGGAATACACTGTGGGGGGAGTGAACTGTACAGTCGGGTGTGCATTATTGTTCACTGTGTGTAGTGTATCAGTGATTGGGAACAAAAGGGAATCAGGTTCAGTACAGTGATCGATCTGTGGGTGTTAGAGTATCAGTAACTGTGCAAGTTCTTCAGTATTTGGTATATGTGTGTGGTAGTTTGATTCAGTGAGTGTAGAGTGTTAAGGGTTGAATGTGCATTGTGAATTAGAGGTTTTAGTATCGGGTATCCAGCTGAGCTGAGGGTTTTGAGTGAGCAATGGGTTAATGTATCAGTAGACAGTATGTGGTAGTTTAGTTCCATGGAGTGTAGTATGAGAGAAGAGAGTGTCACTGTGTCTCAATGACACAGTGTCAATCCAGTTTTGTAGTATTAATAGGTCAGAGCATCTGAGTGTCTCAATGACACTGACATTGTGGTTCATTGTATCTGTGTGATACTAGGTATAAGTGTGTTTCATAGTGTGGTGCATCAGTCGAGAGTGCAGTGAGGTCAGGTTCTGGATATCAGTATTGAGTGTCCGTTCTTGAGTCTCAATGAATGTTCGTATGTGTGTGCCTGTCCACTGAGTTCAGTGTCTCAGTGATGCAAAAGTGCTTATATGAGGGAATTCAGTGCTGTGGTGTACAACAGATAGGTGTTGTGCATCAGTAGACTGGAGGTGAGTATTGACACTGTGGGTTAATGTATCAGTGTCAATGCTAGAGTATCAGAGTATTAGTATGTCTTTGTGGTGTGTGTTTGTTAGTGCTATATTGTGTATATATCTCAGTATATTGGGGAGGAAGGGAATGAGTAGTAGGATTTGCTGTTGATCCTGCCAATAGTCATATGTTTCTCTCAAAGATTAAACCATATATGTGTGAGTCTGAACAACTTTAGACTGTGAAACTGTGCCTCAGTGAGGGGGGGATCGAGTATAGGTCAAGTGGCAGCAGTAGGTTTTCTGTATGTGTTGTGTTGTGCAGCTGGTCAGATGTGTAAGGAGTTAGTATTTAGGTAGTAGGCTCTGGTTCTTAGTGAGAGGGTTTAAGTGAGTGTCAGTGAGCTATGCAGGGCTTTGAAATAGGCATTGTGCATAGAAATGTGTCACTATGGTATATCAGGTATTTGTTTATGCATTGGTCAAGTGTCTGATACTAGGTATTAGTGGTTAGAACAATGGGATACACTGATGTCAGTATATCAGTCCAGGGATTAGTGGAGTTAGGAAGGCCAGTTCATGGGTTGTGTAGTTCAAAATTGAACAGTGGCTACCTTGTTCAATATTTTGTACCTGTGTTGATCAGGGGATAGTATCAAGGTATTATAAATAGGACCTGTGTACTGCAGTAGGTTATGGGGGATATGCATGAGAGAGTGTTATTGTGAATTGAGGTATCAGGGTTAGCAGGGTTCTAGGGTTGGGTTTTTGAGTTCACTAGTAGTATTAGTAGTTGGATAGAGACTTGTATATATATATATATATATATATATATATATATATATATATATATATATATATATATATATATATATATATATATATATATATATATATATATATATATATCTACTGGTCCAGATAGTTAGTGGTAGATTAATAGCTAGTCTAGCATATAGTTTAGCTACATGTATATATGTATATATGTAGGTATAATATATATGTAAATGCATGTATTAAAATTATCTATATGGTATGGATGTATATTATAGTGTTAGTATCTATGACCTAGTGTGAACCGTATCAGTTAGAATGTCCTAGTACAAACCTAGTACGACTAGTATCATCTTGGGGAAAACCTACCACATAAGAAATTTTTGACTCTAAACCTTAGATTTGACCTAGAGGCCTCATATTTAATTAGTTAAACATGCTTATTCCTTTAATTCAGTATTTTCACATTGATATTCCATAACTAGGTCATTGTGATCTCGCCTTGGACATTGATCCTCGCACCTTCCTTAGGACCACAGGCGAGTACATTCTCTGATAGTTTTCATTTTTATTGATTAATTCTATAATTCTAGTTGTATAGTATACTTGATTCTGATACTGTGGATACACGGGTTAGCATCCTAGATACCTTTCATGAGGAGTCTTGATTGGAATCCATCATGCTAGGTGGGGATGGGGAAGTATTAGCAGATTATGTGATCATACCCCACCTTACATGCATCATAGCTCACCCCACACATCACGTCGGGTATAGCCTGACCATTTACATGCCTTATAGCCTGTTATATATGATTAGCCTGACTATTGCTCGCATCATAGCTAACCAGATGGTTAGCCTGACCTCACATATTTTATAGCCAATCATATATAACAAGCCTGATCTCGTCCCAAGCCGATCACATAATAAACTGATATTTCAAACATATAGCCAGATATTTATTCTTTATATCAGTTCACTTGTTCTAGCATTTACTTTTTTTTTCTTTTCATTGCAAGATATTTTATTGCTTATTATATATTCTCTAGTATTCCATATTTCCAGTATTCTTTCATCTTGTATTTCCTTACACTGTTTTATAGTTTTGTCAACATAAATGAAACTGTTGTTTAGTGTTTGTGCTTCGCTTCAATCCTGACTGGATAACATTTTTCAGAGGACTTGGAGGACTTCTGTCCTACCCACTATGGCCCGGGAGCAGAGGGAGTTTTTGTACCAGAAATTCTAGAGAAATTTCCCATCTTAGAGGAGACACCAGATACAGGCTTTTAGATGATCTTATTTATGTATCATTGTTCTAGAACTGAGACTTGGGTTGTATATTTTTATTGAGGCTTTATGTGGACATCTAGACTCTAGACTTGTGTGGTATTTATATTTTGTGCTTGACTTATGTCAGTACTCTTTATCCTTATATCTCATCATGCCATTAGTTTCCAACAGTCTTGTGATTGAGTGTATATATTATAAATTGTTGATTCAATGTTTTATCATTGTCCTCCCTATGGAGTTGAGACCATTGACATGATGAGTTTTGTTTGAGACTTAGACAACGTTCTACCGCCGATGCTACGGCGTAGGTTGTACGTACCCACGGCTCATGCCCAAATTCTGGGTGTGGGTCGTGACACATTTTTAGTGGTGGCCCATGCAGGTCTAGATTCGCATTTAGAGCGATATCGTAGTGATGCTCGCTTAGAGTATTGCTACAAGTCTGCTTTAGGAAATATGATTTAGGACGAGAATATGCTCAATCACAATTATAGAATTCCTGATTCTTATAATGTTATTCTGAATGATTACTTTCTTTATAATTGTACTGCCCTTCCTTGATGATATCGTGTCTATTACCTTAATTGAATCTATTCAATCCGTCTTCAGGATGCTGCCGAAGACCAGGTCCTTGAGACTGGGAGCAGCAGCTTCAGAGAGGTCTGCCACCTCTCGACCTGTTGGACAGACATCCACAGTACCTCCTACATCTCCTGTGCATGTGGGAGTATCTGCACTTTTCGGGGGTCCTCCTCCCCCACCTGTTCAGAGGGTTGCCACAGCTGTGACGGAGCCTCTTCCACCACCACCGACTCTGTTTTTTGGAGGTATGCCCGTTGATGGGGCACATATGTTCGCGCTGATCCAGGGCATGGTTGATGCCCAGAGGACGTCAGCGGAGGCTCAGAGGGTGCAGGCCGAGGCGCACCAGGCCCAGACCGAGGTGATGAGGGTGAGCATAGAAAATGCTCATCAGGTAGCTCTCCAAGCTGTGGAGAGAGTTGTGCAGCAGCAGCAACATCCTGGCCAGCACCACCAGAGGCCGGGCACTATCGCGGACTTCAAGAGGATGATGCCTCGGAAGTTCAAAGGTACTGAGGGGATACTCTACGTCGACGATTGGCTAGAGGACATAGAGAGAAACTTGCGCTTGGCGCAGCTTCCACAGGTTCTTCAGATCGAGGCCACCGGCAGCCAGATGTTTGACATCGCTCTGACATGGTTTTGTACTGAGTCAAGACTCGTTGTTGGGGGACTTACTTGGGAGGCCTTCAAGGAGCTCTTCAAGGAGAAGTTCTTTCCTGATGTTGCCCTGGGAGCCTTGGAGAGTCAGTTCCATTACTTGGTCCAAGGGAGCATGTCAGTTGATGAGTACACCACAAAGTTTTGCCTCCTGAGTCATTTTATGCCATCGATGATTCGACATCCAGGAGACAGGGCCCGAAAGTTCAGAAAGGGGCTGACAAGGGAGATCAAGTCTCGCACGTCGGGGCGTCACACTGCTACCTTCTAGGGCATATTGATGGATGCCCAGATAGATGAGGATGACTTGGACCTCAGGCCCAAGAGGGGACGCGACACTTCAGGAGGAGCAAACAGTAGTGCGAGACCGGGCAAGCGTCCACACTTCCAGCAGCATCAGCAGCACCAGACACCAGCCCGAGGACACGCCCAGCAGCAGCAGTAGAGACAGACTCAGCCCGCTATCCAGTGTGCGTACTGCGGAAAAGCAGGACATACTAGAGAGATCTGTAGGAAGAGGTTGGGCACATGCTTGTCCTACAGATCGTCAGTACATCAGCTGAGGGATTGCCCTTCTATTCAGACTCGTCCAGGTCAGGGTGGAGCAGCCGCCCAGAGGGGACCAGCCAGGGTACCTACCGTACCAGGAGGCCAGCAGAGGGGACCTCCACTTCCACCGCAGCAGCATAGGTTTGTTCAGCACCAGCAGCAGCGACAGAGAGGTATACCCCAGGGATGAGCATACGCCATGGCAGTCGAGGAGGCCGAGCCAGCAGGAGACATGATTACAGGTTCAGTTCTTCTCGATTGTATTCCAATATTTACATTATTCGACTCTGGAGCTTCCCATAGTTTCGTGTCCGTATCTTATGATCTTAAGCATCATTTAGAGGCGGAACCATTGGATAGGACTTGCAAGATCATGACTGGCGGAGGTATTATCTTAGTCCGTGATTATTGTAAGGACCAGAGAGTACTATTAGGAGGCCGAGAGTTGAGCGTGCGCTTACTCATCATGCCACATCCGGGATACGATATTGTACTCGAAATGGACTGGTTGAGTAGGCACCATGCTACTATAGATTATCATGGAGGCAGAGTGATATTTTGACCACCAGGAGAGCCGGAGTTCGAGGTCGCCAGAGGAGCAGCGGAGTAGAGCAGAAGCACATTTTATGGAGCCAGGATGGAAGAAGAGGAGTTGCCATATCCTCTGATAGCGGAGTTCCTGGATATATTTCCAGAGAAGTTGTCAGGCTTGCCGCCATACAGAGATGTTGAATTCTCTATAGACTTGGTGCCAGGAGCGGAGCCAATTTCATAACATGTCTATAGAGTCAACAATAGCTAGCTGGCAAAACTGAAGAAGCAAGTTGAGGAGCTGCAGGACAAAGGCTTCATCAAATCCAGTTTATCACCATGGGGAGCTCCGGTATTATTCGTATCGAAAAAGGACGACACGGTACGCATGTGCATCGATTATAGAGCTCTGAACAACCTCACTATCAAGAACAAATACCCGCTGCCGAGGATAAATGGTCTTTTCGATCAGTTGAGCGGGGCAAAGGTATTTTCAAAGATAGACTTGAGGTCAGGCTATCACCAGGTAAAGGTGAAGAGAGAAGACACGCTGAAGACAGCCTTTCAGACCAGATATGGCCAGTTTGAGTTCATGGTAATGCCATTTGGTTTAACCAATGCACCGACGGTATTCATGAACTTGATGAACAAGGTGTTCCACCAGTACCTTGACAAGTTTGTGGTAGTGTTCATCGACGATATTCTTGTGTATTCCAAGACCCCAGAGGAGCACGAAGAGAACCTAAGGATGGCCTCAGAGACTCTCAGGAAGGAGGAGCTGTACGGGAAACTTTCAAAGTGCGAATTCTTCCTTGATAAGGTTGAATTTCTTGGGCATGTGGTGACGGATGACAAAATCTCAGTTAACCCAAAGAAGATCGAGGCAGTGGAGTCGTGGGCTACCCCCAGTTCGGTAGCTGAGATCAGGAGTTTTCTCAGGCTAGCAGGATACTACAGGCGGTTTGTACAAGACTTCTCCAGGATTGCAGCGCCAATGACTAGGCTGACCAGGAAAGATGTAGATTTTGTCTGGATGGAGGATTGCCAGGCCGTATTTGATGAGCTGAAGAAGAGACTGACGACAGCTCCAGTTTTGACGTTGTCATCGGGGACAGGTGGATTCACTATCTACAGTGATGCTTCAGGAAAGGGTTTGGGTTGCGTTCTTCAGCAGCACGGGAAGGTAATTGCCTATGCTTCCAGGCAACTACGCCCTCATGAAAAGAACTACCCCACCCATAATTTGGAGTTGGCAGCGGTTATCTTCGCTCTAAACCTGTGGAAACATTACCTGTACGGAGAACATGTGGAGATCTTCACAGACCACAAGAGCTTAAAGTACGTGTTCACGTTGAAGGAGATAAACATGAGGCAGAGGAGGTGGTTGGAGTTGATGAAGGACTTCGACATCTCATTATAGTACCACCCAGGAAAGACCAACGTAGTCGCTGATGCCTTGAGCAGGTATCCGATGGCTATGTACTTGACGACAGATAGATATTTATTGGCTGATCTGAAAAGCTTGGGAATTGAGGTGCTAGTTTCCGGTATCGAGATTTAGATGTGGGGATTGCAAATATAGTCCGAGTTGATGGACAAAATCAGAGCTGGACAATATGATAATGAGGCTCGGAGGAGTATCAGGGCACAGGTTCGGACAGGATTGTCAGATGACTTTACTATTGCGGATGATGGGTCTTTACGACACAGCACGAGGATGTGTGTGCCGAGCGGGGAGCTACGCGAGGAGGTTTTGCAGGAGGCACATCGCTCTCAGTACTCGATGCATCCCGGTGGCTACAAGATGTATCGAGACCTGAGGGAGCACGTATGGTGGAATGGTATAAAGCACGATGTAGCACGCTTTGTATCCCGATGTCTAGTGTGCCAGCAGGTAAAGACGGATCGGCAGAGGCCAGGTGGATTGATTCAGCCTTTACCTATCCCAGATTGGAAGTGGAAGCACGTGACCATGGATTTCGTTTCAGGGATTCTGCGTTCTCCAGGAGGAAAGGATGTGATTTGGGTCATCATGGATAGGTTGACAAAATTAGCCCACTTTTTATCCTTTAAAGTGGGCACATCGACAGAGAGGCTAGCAGAGATGTACGTGCAGCAGATTGTCAGATTACATGGGGTTCCTGTGAGCATCGTCTCGGATCGGGATAGTCATTTTACTTTCCACTTCTAGAGGAGTCTGCAGGCTAGCTTGGGCACTCAGCTCAAGTTCAGTACCGCATACCACCCCCAGATAGATGGGCAGTCTGAAAGGACTATTCAGACTCTCAAGGATATGCTACGCACTTGTGTTCTAGATCTTGGAGGTTCTTAGGAGGATCATCTATACCTGGTAGAGTATGCTTACAATAACAGCTACCAGGCCAGCATTGAGATGTCGCCATTAGAGGCTCTATATGGACGGAGGTGTCATACACCGTTATCTTGGGATGACATCGGAGAGAGAGCCTTGCTAGGACCAGAAATGGTCGTGGACGCACCAAAAAAAGTAAAACTCATCAGAGACAGACTACGAGCGGCGCGGGACAGACAACAGCATTGGACCGACAGCCACCGTAGACCCCTTGAGTTTCAGGTATAGGTTTGCTATTTTTCTGGCTTGTGATTATTTTGTTTTAGACTGTGTGTTAAGACTGTTTTGTTCTAGGTTGTCGATCTAGTATTCCTACCAATTTCTTCGACACGGGGCACGATTTGTTTTAGTGGAGGCAGAAAGCTTAATCCATGCTACATCGGACCTTTCGGTATTCTTGCGAGGGTCGGTGCAGTGGCGTATAGACTGGACTTGCCACCTGCACTAGAGGGAGTGCATGACATATTCGACGTGTCACAGCTGAGACGGTATATGGCAGACCTTAATCACATGCTAGATCACTCGGAGATCGAGGTTGGTCCGAGTCTCAGCTACCCTGAGCAGCCCGTAGAGATCTTGGATCGCAGAGAGAAGGTATTGCGAAACTAGACTGTTCCTTTGGTTCATGTTGCATGGAGACATCCCTCTCCAGGCAAGTCAACCTAGGAGAGAGAGGACGAAATGCGTGAGCAATACTCGTATCTTTTCGAGACTTGAGGTATAATTTCTTGCCTGATTTTGTTCTTGATCTAGTTCAATTCAATTTCGAGGATAATTTTTTTTAGGAGGGTAGACTTGTCACTACCACATTTATAGATTAGGGCATTATTGTAAATTGCCATATTTAATTTATTGTATTAATATAATGTATGATAAGTTTATTAAATAAATTGTTAGGTGTTCTTTCATGCATAGGTTAATGGGTTTGACCTAAAAATCTATTAGATTAAACCCTTGTGACCAAACCCTAATTATTATATTAGAATTTTAGTTTGACCCTCAATAAATGGCTAAACCCCTTATTAATTTAAGTTCTTCATGACAAATCATGAAGAAAAAATTAGACACTTGGCATTAGAAGCCCTAACCCTAACCCTAGTCCTATATAATGAGAGGGATCCTCCCTCAAGCTTCTTCATTTATGAAAAAACCCTAAACCTAGCCTCCACTTAGAAAACCATTTTCTTCCTCAAATTTCAGGAAATTATAGCCCTATAAACCCTCTTCCTTCTCCATCAAGAGAGATCTAGGAGCTTGGACCAAGGAGGCTTGAAGAAAGAGGAGCTACATTGGGAAACCATCTCCCAATAGGTGAGGATCCAAATTAAAACCCCATTTAATTCTGTTTTTAATTATTGTTTGGCCATTAGGAGCCCACTATTATATTATCAATGACTCTTTTGGTTTTTCCATGGAGTCCTAGGTGATTCTAGGGTTTTGTGGTTCCAATGATAGTTTTTTCCCAATTTTTGTGAACCCTAATCATGGGGATATGTATCTACACATGTTTGCATCATATATATTTAGGTTGGTTTTGATTTTAGGGTTTTAGGTTGGGTATTCATGAGTTCTTATAGTGGAATCCGAATTCAGCACCTTACGTGTTCGACAAAATGCCAAGAAGGGGAATACCTATCTAATCTACTCTATATTACCTAATTTGATATATGATATATATATATATTTATACATATGTATATAAATGTGTTGTGTGATTTGGAGAGGGAATACACTGTGGGGGGAGTGAACTGTACAGTTGGGTGTGCATTATTGTTCACTGTGTGTAGTGTATCAGTGATTGGGGAGAAAGGGGAATCGGGTTCAGCATAGTGATCGATCTGTGGGTGTTAGAGTATCAGTAACTGTGCAAGTTCATCAGTATTTGGTATATGAGTGTGGTAGTTTGATTCAGTGAGTATAGAGTGTTAAGGGTTGAATGTGCATTATGAATTAGGGGTTTTAGTATCGGGTATCCAGCTGAGCTGAGGGTTTTGAGTGAGCAATGGGTTAATGTATCAGTAGACAGTATGTGGTAGTTTAGTTCCATGGAGTGTAGTATGAGAGATGAGAGTATTACTGTGTCTCAATGACAAGTGTCAATCCAGTTTTGTAGTATTAATAGGTCAGAGTATCTGAGTGTCTCAATGACACTGACATTGTGGTTCATTGTATCTGTGTGATACTAGGTATAAGTGTGTTTCATAGTGTGGTGCATCAGTCGAGAGTGCAGTGAGGTCAGGTTCTGGATATCAGTATTGAATGTCAGTTCTTGAGTCTCAGTGAATGTTTGCGTGTGTGTGCCTGTGCACTGAGTTCAGTGTCTCAGTGATGCATAAGTGCTTATATGAGGGAATTCAGTGCTGTGGTGTGCAGCAGATAGGTGTTGTGCATCAGTAGACTGGAGGTGAGTATTGACACTGTGGGTTAATGTATCAGTGTCAATGCTAGAGTATCAGAGTATTAGTATGTCTTTGTGGTGTGTGTTTGTTAGTGCTATATTGTGTATATATCTCAGTATATTGGGGGGAAAGGGAATGAGTAGTAGGATTTGCTGTTGATCCTGCCAATAGCCATATGTTTGTCTCGAAGATTAAACCATGTATGTGTAAGTCTGAACAACTTCAGACTGTGAAACTGTGCCTCAGTGAGGGGGGGGGGGAGGATCGAGTATAGGTCAAGTGGCATATAGTTTAGTTACATGTATATATGTATATATGTAGGTATAATATATATGTAAATGCATGTATTAAAATTATCTATATGGTATGGATGTATATTATAGTGTTAGTATATATGACCTAGTGTGAACCACATCAGTTAGAATGTCCTAGTACAAACCTAGTACGACTAGTATCATCTTGGGAAAAACCTACCACATAAGAAATTATGAACTCTAAACCTTAGATTTGACCTAGAGGCCTCGTATTTAATTGGTTAAACATACTTATTCCTTTAATTCAGTATTTTGACATTGATATTCCATAACTAGGTCATTGTGCTCTCGCCTTGGACATTGATCCTCGCACCTTCCTCAGGACCACATGCGAGTACATTCTCTGGTAGTTTTCATGTTTGTTGATTAATTCTGTAATTCTAGTTGTATAGTATACTTGATTTTGACACTGTGGATACACGGGTTAGCATCCTAGATACCTTTCATGAGGAGTCGTGATTGGAATCCATCGTGCTAGCAGGGGATGGGAAAGTATTAGCAGATTATGTGATCATACCCCACCTTACATGCACCATAGCTCACCCCACACATCACGTCGGGTGTAGCCTGACCATTTACATGCCTCATAGCCTGTTATATATGATTAGCCTGACTATTGCTCGCATCATAGCTAACCAGATTGTAAACTCCCTCACCCAAAATAGGTATTTTATGTATATTTTATATTATTACATTTATTATAGTTTATTTTAAATATTGATTTTTTAGAGTATTCTCTTAGTTAATTAGAAAATAAATTTTATGATATATTTACTTATACAAATATTTATTTAGAATCATTTTTAGGCTATTTTAGATTTTTTGAGATTTCTCTAGAATTTTTTGGGTAATTAAAACTTAGAAAACATAAATTTCTAGGACTTCTATGATTTACTATACGACCATACTTGCATGTCGTTCCTACCAAATATTTATTTTAGTTTAAAATATTTAATTATATTTTTCGTAATTTATTTAGAATTTTAAGAAATTTATTTAGATTTTTTAAATTATTTAGGTTTTATTTGGATATATATAGTCTTAATATTAGATAGATGCTAATTTAGTGTTAATAGATATTAATAAGATTTTATAAATTATTTGTATTATCTTTAATTATATTTAAAATTATAAATTATTGAGATAAATTCAAACTCTATTTTAAATTAATTCAAATCCTGAACCTACTAGGAAATCAACTTCATGCATATCCTATCCTTATTTAAAATTCATCATAATCCTATCCAAATTAACCAATCCTAATTGTATTTAATTAAGTAGTGTCCACCATTATAAATACCTCATCCTTCATATTTTTCTTCCCCAAATTCCTCTCTTTTTCGTCCAAAAATAGTCAAAATTCGTCATAAATTCAGCCTCATTTTCTACTAGTTATGACGAATTAAAAAAGACGATATCTCCTAGCTCCGGACTCCAAACGCGCTCCAGTTTTTTTTTGTTAGAACGATAATGAGGTTAGCTTTCTGATTATATAAATTGTTTTTCTAAATTATTAGTATTAAATTCTGGAAAATTCGTAGAGCACAGCATATCCGAAAATAGACGTATTTCGATGTATTCGCGATTTCGGGATAACCAGAAATCAGAATCATGAACCGTTTAAAGTTTCGGAAATCTAATGTCGAGATAATCGACATATATTTTTTCAAGAATTTATTTCGAAGTATTTACATACTGTTAATTCTGTAGAACTTCTAGGTTAGAATTTAACCATCGGTGCACAATACAAAATTTGTATGTGCCATAATTCCCAAACGAATTTGAATTCGGAGGAGCCGTAAATTCTAGCATGTTTTTGACGCTGAAATCTATAGGAAATCATACATGAAAGTTGAGTTTGTGTCGGTTAACTTTTTGGTCAACAGATCGCCTCGATTTGCGTGCCATGAGTCTCGAGTTGATAAAATTCAGTTTTTTTTGGACAAAATTTAGGAATTAACATAAAAATCAGAATAATAAGATTAAAATAGGATTTTAGAGTAATTATTCCAGAATTAAATAAATTAAAATAAATTATCTTTTGACGTGATAAATTTGTAATACATAGGCTATTTGGACTGTGACTTGGACTCTGATTCATACCAGCAGCAGGACCCCAGGCAAGATACCTTGCCAAATTATTTATAGTACTTTGCATGCTATTTATATTTCTGTTTATTTATTGCATTCTGTATATTTTTTGCATGTGTAGTTTTTTTTCAGTCATTACTATGTATTAGATATGTTGACACACACATGGCACTTAGTATCATAGAGGACAATTATTAGGCGTATGGGCTTTTAACCACTCTGGTAACACCATAGTCACTAGCACGCACTATGGTGGGTCATGTCCGATGGTCACTACCCCCGCGGTATGTCTATTGATGGAGTCCGAGGGTCGCTACCCCCGCGGTATGTCGGCTGATGATGTCCACTAACGAGCGTGAGGTTGTGAGGATTAGATCGAGTAGCCTACCCTTGCCCATACGTCGAAAAGTTATCCTCATTTGCATTCATATAGATAGTCTTGTACAGCGTACTTATCTATTTTCAAATAATATGCATGTTTACTGTATTCAAATTGGCTCGTATTTTCTGTATCTTGTTACGTCCCTCTGAGGACCTGGTCCGCTGCCAGGTGTATCTTTTCTTGAGTATTTGCAGGAGCGCAGATTTGGATGGTTACATATGATCCGAGGATGTCTTCTCTTCGAGCTGTGATGGATAGTTGGTATTCTTATATTGTGTTGTGGTGTTGTACTCATATTGTATTTACCTCTCCATTCGAGTTGGTAGTGGATTTGTCTCCATCCAACTATCATCATTAGATACTTCTTATTGAGATCTAGTTTCATAGATACTGGTCATTTATTTTTATATAATTTTGGTGGATGAGATTTAGATTATACCCTGTGACTTGTGACATATGTTTTATACCACTTGTGGATTTAATATTCATATTACAGCGTACGTGTGGATTTGGTTTCCATATATTGGAGTTGCCATATCCATGCGGCTGGCATGCTTACGTGTCCTAGTCCTACGTATTTTTGGGACTGGGGCGTGACATGTTTTTGTGGTGGCCCATGCAGGTCGAGAGCATATTGTCTCGGTTACGTTACTGTACCGAACAAGCCTGCCCCTAGGACTAGAGTATAGGATCTCATCCACAATTGACTGTGATTCATCTCCTCCTATCTGTTCTATTTTGAATAATTGTATCCTGCTTGATTCATGTGCTTCCCTAATAGTTCCTTGAGTATAGTCTTCTGCTAGAATATAGGAGCCCCTGTTATTAGGATGATAATTAGAGTAGCACACCTATTCAGAATACAACGAGAATATAGACACACCACTAAGTTTAGAATATCTAGTGAACCTAGAATTCCTTATCTTTAGATTGTTATACCATTACCCCTTGATGTATTAAGAAGACTTGAGAGTAGTATATACACTACTAGAGTTAGTTAGAAGTTTTACCATAATGTTTGACACCTAGTATCACATAGTCTTTTGACCTATTAATTAAAGTGTAACCGAATGATATTTATCGCATGCTAGCAAAAGACGACAGTGTTTATTCAGGCCATAGAATTTAGAGGTCCTTGCCCTATTTGGTCGACTAGCGACTTAGACAAGGAGGTTGTATGATAACTGTAGATATTGTAGAGTCTTTTATTATTATTGCTTATGTTATTTTTGCTTTTGCGAACTTGAATTATTTTGTAACTTCTCACATCATAATCCAGCGTTATATTTTCTGTGCTACCTTGAATTATGCTGCTATTATAGCCTAGTTTTTGCAAGCTTAATCTTATATCGAGCTTGTTCATGACATATGTGTTATTGGGGCCTGATCAACCACACTAATACAAATTGTCTAATCAGAATCAGTGTATTATGGTCTAGCTAGCCATAATGTGCTTGATTCGTCCTTCGCAATAGTATTTTACGTGGATTGAGATGTATAGTGGACCAGTAGACAAATATACTTACCCTCTAGATACGACAAAGCATATCATATCAAGTACATAACTGCACCGATGTGAGCATGCGAATAGGAAATTACCAAATTAAGATTTCAATCCACAACTGTCTTGACAATTCCCATTTGAATTCTTTAAACGCTTTGATTCCCATACTTCCATTCTATTACCCCTCCTTGAACTCTTTTCTGTTGCTTTCCGTCTTCCCTTGTTTCGAAAAGACGAAATCTCGTGCTTGGATATAAGTGATACACGGATAGTACAAGATATACCCCATAGGCCAATCACATTATTTGGTGACTATCTTTCATAATTGATTAAGGGCATATCACATATGATATAGTTGGTGTTAAAGTTTTGAGGATTGATTGACATGAGAAAATAAATTGAAGAATATTTTTCTTAAGTGTAAGAGCCTTATGTGATAGATGGGTAAATTCTAAGTTGGGTAAAAATTGCATTATTAAACTTGAGGAGAATTCTTTTAGATTGTGATCAAGTAAGATTAGATTGGGAGATTAAAGTCATTTTAATTTTGAGAAATTTTAAAAGAAGGATTAAGATAATAAGGATTTAATGAAATTTTAAAAATCTTGATATTGAGGACCCAATATTTATACTTTGAGCACATGATTTAAATTTTGAATATTGAAGGATGAATCATCGATTTAAATTTTTAGGATAAATATAGAATTTTAGACTTGAACAACTGGTGAATTAGATTTAAATTTTACAATTTGATGATTTGAATTAAAAGTTTAATTTTGATTGTTGGGTCACCTATTTAAAATATTGAGGATGTAAATTGAGTTTAAATATTTGAAGAGTACAAAATTCTTAATCTGAGAATAGGAATAAGATTTGATTAGAATTGTTTATTATTCAAAGTCTAGAGGAGATTATGATAGTTGGAAATGGTGATATAAATTTTGATGTGGGATGTCATATAGACTGGAGTTAGATTTGAATGTTGATTATAAAAAAAAATCGAGAAGAGATTACGACAGGTTAAATTTTGATTTAAACAGTAGTTATCTTAATTTTGAAGTGATCGCAATAGATTTGAATAGATTTTGTTATTTAAATTTTTGGAAGAGATTGCGACTGACGTACCTTATGTACGAATGTGAAAGATTTAACAAATTATGTCTTATTTTAATTTCGAGGACGAAATTGTTTTAAGTTGGATAGATTGTAAACTCTCTCACCCAAAATAGGTATTTTGTGTATATTTTATATTATTATATTTATTATAGTTTATTTTAAATATTAATTTTTTTAGAGTATTCTCTTAGTTAATTAGAAAATAAAATTTATGATATATTTACTTATACAAATATTTATTTAGAATCATTTTTAGGCTATTTTAGATTTTTGAAGATTTCTCTAGAATTTTTTGGGTAATTAAAACTTAGAAAACCTAAATTTCTAGGACTTCTATGATTTACTATACGACCATACTTGCATGTCGTTCCTACCAAATATTTATTTTAGTTTAAAATATTTAATTATATTTTTTGTAATTTATTTAGAATTTTAAGAAATTTATTTAGATTTTTTAAATTATTTAGGTCTTATTTGGATATATATAGTCTTAATATTAGATAGATGCTAATTTAGTGTTAATAGATATTAATAAGATTTTATAAATTATTTTTATTATCTTTAATTATATTTAAGATTATAAATTATTGAGATAAATTCAAACTCTATTTTAAATTAATTCAAATCTTGAACCTACTAGGAAATCAACTTCATGCATATCCTATCCTTATTTAAAATTCATCATAATCCTATCCAAAATAACCAATCCTAGTCGTATTTAATGAAGTAGTGTCCACCATTATAAATGGCTCATCCTTCATATTTCTTTCCCCAAATTCCTCTCTTTTTCGTCCAAAAATAGTCAAAATTTGTCATAAATTCAGCCTCATTTTCTATTAGTTATGACGAATTAAAAAAGATGATATCTCCTAGCTCCGGACTCCAAACGCACTCCATTTTTTTTTGTTAGAACGATAATGAGGTTAGCTTTCTGATTATATAAATTGTTTTTCTAAATTATTACTATTAAATTCTAGAAAATTCGTAGAGTACAGCATGTCCAAAAATAGACGTGTTTCGATGTATTCGCGATTCCGGGAGAACCAGGAATCAGAATTATGAACCGTTTAAAGTTTCGAAAAGCTAATATTGAGATAATCGAGATATATTTTTTCTAGAATTTATTTCGAAGTATTTACATACTGTTAATTCTGTAGAACTTCTAGGTTAGAATTTAACCATCGGTGCACAATACAAAATTTGTATGTGTCATAATTCCCAAACGAATTTGAATTCGGATGAGCCATAAATTCCAGCATGTTTTTGACACTAAAATCTATAGGAAATCATGCATGAAAGTTGAGTTTGTATCGGTTGACTTTTTGGTCAACAGATCGTCTCGATTTGCGTGCCATGAGTCTCGAGTTGATAAAATTTAGTTTTTTGGACAAAATTTAGGAATTAACATAAAAATTAGAATAATAAGATTAAAATAGGATTTTAGAGTAATTATTCTAGAATTAAATAAATTAAAATAAATTATCTTTTGACGTGATAAATTTGTAATACATAGACTATTTGGACCGTGACTTGGACTCTGATTCATACCAGCAGCAGGACCCCAGGCAAGATACCTTGCCAAATTATTTACAGTACTTTGCATGCTATTTATATTTTTATTTATTTGTTGCATTCTGTATATTTCTTGCATGTGTAGTTTTCTTTCAGTCATTACTATGTATTAGATATATTGACACACACATGGCACTTAGTATCATAGAGGACAATTATTAGGCATTTGGGCTTTTAACCACTCTGGTAACACCGTAGTCACTAGCACGCACTATGGTGGGTCGTGTCCGATGGTCGCTACCCCCGCGGTATGTCGATTGATGGAGTCCGAGGATCGCTACCCCCGCGGTATGTCGGCTGATGATGTCCACTGACGAGCGTGAGGTTGTAAGGATTAGATCGAGTAGCCTACCCTTGCCCATACGTCAAAAAGTTGTCCTCATTTGCATTCATATAGATAGTCTTGTACAGCGTACTTATCTATTTTCAAATAATATGCATGTTTACTGTATTCAAATTGGCTCGTATTTTCTGTATCTTGTTACGTCCCTCTGAGGACCTGGTCCGCTGCCAGGTGTATCTTTTCTTGAGTATTTGCAGGAGCGCAGATTTGGATGGTTACATGTGATCCGAGGATGTCTTCTCTTCGAGCTGTGATGGATAGCTGGTATTCTTATATTGTTTTGTGGTATTGTACTCATATTGTATTTACCTCTCCATTCGAGTTGGTAGTAGATTTGTCTCCATCCAACTATCATCCTTAGATACTCCTTATTGAGATCTAGTTTCATAGATACTGGTCATTTATTTTTATATGATTTTGGTGGATGAGATTTAGATTATACCCTGTGACTTGTGACATATGTTTTATACCACTTGTGGATTTGATATTCATATTACAGCGTACGTGTGGATTTGGTTTCCATACATTGGAGTTGCCATATCCATGCGGCTGGCATGCTTACGTATCCTAGTCCTACGTATTTTTGGGACTGGGGCATGACACAGATGGTTAGCCTGACCTCACATGTTTCATAGCCAATCATATATAACAAGCCTGATCACGTCCCAAGCCGATCACATAATAAAATGATATTTTAAACACATAGCCAGATATTTATTCTTTATTTCAGTTTACTTGTTCTAGCATTCACTTTTTTTCTATTCATTGCTAGATGTTCTATTGCTTATTACATATTCTCTAGTATTCCATATTTTCAGTATTCTTTCATCTTGTATTTCCTTACACTGTTTTATAGTTTTGTCAACATAAATGAAACTGTTGTTTAGTGTTTGTGTTTCGCTCCAATCCTGACTGGATAATATTTTTCAGAGGACTTGGAGGACTTCTGTCCTACCCACTATGGCCCGGGAGCAGAGGGAGATTTTATACCAGAAATTCTAGAGGAATTTCCTATTTTAGAGGAGACACCAGCTATAGGCATTTAGATTGTCTTATATATGTATCATTGTTCTAGAACTGAGACTTGGGTTGTATATTTTTATTAAGACTTTATGTGGACATCTAGACTCTAGACTTGTGTGGTATTTATATTTTGTGCTTGACTTATGTCAGTACTCTTTATTCTTATATCTCATCGTGCCATTACTTTCCAACAATCTTGTGATTGAGTGTATATATTATAAATTGTTGATTCAATATTTTATTATTGTCCTCCCTATGGAGTTGAGACCATTGACAGGATGAGTTATGTTTGAGACCTAGACAACGTTCTACCGTCGATGTTGCGGCGTAGGCTGGACGTACCCACGGCTCATGCCCAAATTCCGGGTGCAGGTCGTGACAACATGCATAATATATAATAAAAATAAGGTACGACACCACCGTCGTTGCACCCAAGTTATTCTTGGATGCGCAGTTTATATAGCAGTTAAAATATATGAACTAAATAACAGAAATAAAATACATGCACCATATGGAATGTAAATCATAGTACAATGGCAAGGTATACCTGCCTGCCAAGAAAGCAGCATAGTATAAACGTCCAGACGTCAAGCACAAGGGATCAGAATTATGGCCTCCGAATGAACATCTCCGAATGTTAAAAAAATATCACCAATATTCCCAGAATAAGTGAGATATCTAGAAAATACTACCCTTTCATCCAATTTGGAAACAGGGGCAAAACGGTAATTTTGGGTCATAGCGGGTCCACATGTAGGCCACTTTGCACCGAAATACGTGCCAGGGGTAAAGGTCTCTAAATAGAAAAAATTATAGGTCAAACAAATTCTAAACGTCGATACGAACTCAACGGTATATCCAATTTTGGATTTCGGTGAGCCGATCACAAATTTGCCCTTAAAGTCAACCGTGGGGCCCACAAATCGGCGGCTTGGTCAACTGACTTAGAATCACGTGAAATTTGGGTCACAGGACCAACGTGATTCCACGAATCAAATTTCGCAAGTTTCGTCGTATTCCGACGAGCGCACACAAAATAGGGTAGTGTTTTACAAAAGTCGCGATACGGAGATTTTTTACGGATACGAGTTGATTTCGACGCGCACACACGTCCGAATCAACTTTCGCAAAAGCCCACACATCAGGATATACCATATGCACTTTTTGGTATAATTGGTACGTGATGAGGCAGTCCCGTTTGGCGGGGCGCACTACGTATCACAAAATTTTAGTTTTAAAAATTCAAGTTTTTGGTCGTTTTGGATGCCGAATAATTTAACACATAAAAACCATTAATGAAAAGTAAAAAAACAAAAAAAAAATTGGTTATAATGAGAAAAAAATCCTTTAATTATTTTTTGAAATTGTAAAATAGGTTGATGGCAAATTGGGTGTGAACATGGGGGTTTGGGTTGAAGTTTCTGGACTATTTTTGGTCAATTTTTGGGCCATTTTTCGGTCGATTTTTCGACCAATCCAGGGCACGAAAAATTATTCTGCTTGAATGAAAATCCTAGAGAGTTAGGTTGTGAATGTACACGGATAAACCGCTCGCAAAAAAAATTACAGATGAAGAAGATATGGTACCTTGAAGAGAGGCTCGGAACTGTGCTGCTGCACGTATTCGCTGCGGCGGCGCGGGGCGCGGCGGTCGGCGCGGAGGCGGCGTCGAGGTCGTCGGGGCTACGATCACCGTTGCCGGAACTAGGGTTAGGGTTAGGGTTAGGGTTTAGTTTTGGTGTGAATATATATATATATATATATATATATATATATATATATATATATATATATATAGAGAGAGAGAGAGAGAGAGAGAGAGAGAGAGACATGGAGGAGAGGAGATCCGCGCGGGGGGGGGGGTGGGGGGGCGGCTCTGGGGATTTGTTGGGAGGGGTTAGGTTTAGTATTAGTTTAGGTTTTAGATTAAGGAAATAGTTAGGGTTTTTAAAAGATTAGTTTAAGGGTTTAAGGATTTAGCTTTTCTTTTTTCTTTTCTTTTTTAATTCTTTTTCTTTTCTTTAACATTATTATTATTATTACTATTACTATTACTATTACTATTACTATTACTATTACTATTATTATTATTATTATTATTATTATTATTAAATATTATTATAATAATAATAATTATTATTATTATAACTATATATTTATTAACATATATTCACATATATAAATGAGAAAAAATTCAAAAATGATATTGCACACAAAATAAATTCTAGAAAAATTTACTTTGTAAAGATGTAATAAAATACTATACCCAAAATATTTTTTTATAAAAATATTTTATAATTAATAATTAGATATTTATTTAGTTATAATAAATCAAATAATTTTATTATCTAATTAACTAAGTAAATAATTAAATGGTTATCCAACAAAATCGGTAATAGTAAATAATATGCACATCTATAAAAAAAAAAATACCTAACTTGGCAGGGAAATTATGGGATGCTAATTGTTATAAGTTGGAATAAAAATTAACCACAAATAAATTATATATATAAAATATCTAAATATTTAACAGTTAACCTAGGGTCGTTGTACTAATGTCATACTAATGACAAGGGATCGAATTTCTGTGCCACAAAAAGATCCCACAAGTAGTGTCTCTTGTGTAGGTTACTTCCTATGAAGGACGATATAAGTTTTGGGGCCATCCTATATTATTAATGTCCAAACCACGGTGAAGTGTCCTAATAAAATCAATGGGTTTTAATTGATTTGAAAATAATCTAAAACAAATACAAGAAATACAAAATACATACCAGATACCTTTTTTATGGTCAGAAGGTTTACAACAGCTCAATGCACTATTGAGCTAATAGATGTTTCTCGTCAAGTGCTTCCAATTCTTGTAGCCATCGACGGTGGTTGTCGTCATCTATCAACTTGTTGAAAAGGGCCACCCGAAGTAAGATAATTTGGACCTCTAGATGGAGGACAACCTCACTCCCGTAGACTAGGGAGAACGACATGCTACCGGTTGGTGCCCGGACCATTATTCGGTAGGCCCAAAGATATTCACCTAGATTCTCATTCCAGTCGCGCTTGTTAGAAGAAACAAATTTCTTGAGTAGCTTAATGATTGTCTTATTGAACGCCTCCCCCAACCCATTTCCTGCTGGGTTGTATGCGGTCGAAGCGACATTCTGGATTCTATTTTTGTCACAAAATTGGTATAAAGCGTGACTTGTAAACTGTTGACCATTGTCGTGGATAATTCTCTGAGGTAATCCAAAATAATAAATGATGTGATATTTGACGAAACTGATCACATTTGATGTCTTTACTTCAGCGAGTAGAATGGCTTCCGCCCATTTTGAGAAGTAGTCTATGATAGCCAGGATGAACTAGTTCCCCTTAGAAGAAGGCGGAGTGATTGGTCCAATAATGTCCATTCCCCAGACTTCAAATGGCCAAGATGCTACCGTTGGGTGCATGAATTCTGAGGGCTGGTGGATGAAGTCTATGTGGATCTGACAAATATTGTATTTTTGAGCATAATCGACACCATCCGCTACCATTGTCGGCCAATAATAGTCCATAAGCCAGAGGCGATCCTGTAGCTTAGGATAGGGTTGGTGAGCACCGTAAATGCCCTAATGGGCTTTACGAAGAGCCTGCTTGGCTTCTATGTCCGATAAGCATCGTAACAGACGCCCATCATATTATCGACGATACAATATTTTGGTAGCCGTATCATAGTAGAACAGGTGGGAGCATCGCCTGATGGAAGTGGCTTCCTTCAGGTCTTTGGGAAAGAATCCCATAGACTACGAAGTCTATGAAAGGGAGTCTCACATATTGGAGTTCAATACTTCATCTTGGATTTTGTTATAAAGTTTTGAGTTTTCTGGTACTAGATGAGCTGCCGGAAAATTGGCCAATGTCTAGCCTTTAACTATCTTCGGCAGGGCAAACACCATGTCATATGGAGATAATAGTATTGCCAACGTAGCCAGGTGAGAATTCAGCACCCGAAGCTTAGTCATGAGGACTATAAGAGGATTAACCCATAAGACTATATGAATCGTTTGTCGGGCCACGTAATGTCGAGTCTTCTGAATAGAAAAGACCAGAGCAAGGCACTCCTTCTCAACGGGGTTGTACCTATGCTCCGTGTCAACCATCATTCGGCTAAGATAATAGATGGCCTGCTCATTTCCTGTGTCACTCTTCTGGGCTAGTAGAGCATTGAGAGAGTGGTCCATCGCACATACAAGAAGGATCTTCCTACGACCGGAGCTACCAATACTGGGGAATTCGAAAGGTACTTCTTGATGTCGTCAAAGGCTCATTGATATTCCTCTGTCCAAATAAAAGATACTCCGTTCTTCATGAGTTGAGTAAACGATTGGAAGCACCCAGAGAGATTTGCTATAAATCTTCTGATGTATGTCAATCTCCCTTGAAGGCTGCGATATTCACTGAGGTTCTTCGGTTGGTGCATTTAAAGGATTACTTTGGTCTTGTCGGGGTCTATGTGGATGCCCTTGGATGTTATGATGAAGCCTAAAAACTTGTCGTTGGAGACTCCCAGAAAAGATTTAGTTGGGTTCATCTTAACCTATTGCGCACAGATCAAATCGAAGTCTGTCTTCAAATTGTGGAGATGGTAATCTCAGAAGCAACTTTTGACGGTGATGTCATCAACATAACACTCAACTATCTTGCGCAGATATTTGCAGAAGATGGTGCTCATAGCTCGCTAGTATATCGTACAAGCATTCTTTAAATCGAAGGGCATGACTGTGTAGCAATATAACCCTATCAGCGTTCGGAATGACGTATGCTTCTCGTCATTTGGAAATATCTTGATCTATTTGTAGCCTGAGAACCCGTTCATTAAAAACATACGCTCAAAGCCTCAAGTTTTGTTAATCATGATGTCTGTGATCAGGAGAGAAAACTTGTCCTTTAGGCATGCTGCGTTTAGATCTAGAAAGTCTATGCATATTCTGATCTTGTCGTTCTTCTTGGCGACAAGCACGATGTTGGCTACCCAGTCTGAATATTGCTCTTCGCAGATGAAGCCGCTAACTATTAGCTTGTTTACTTTAGCTTCTATAGCGTTCATGATGTCCAGACGGAAGCGGCGTTGTTGTTGTTTTATTGGCTTAGTATTTGGAAAATATTGAGTTTATGTACTGCGATCTGGGGGTCCACTCCTGGCATATCTTCATAGCTCCAGACGAAAATATCGATATATTTCCTTATCAGTTGAATCAGGTGTCACGCCCCAGTCCCAAAATACATAGGACTAGGACACATAAGCATGCCAGCCACATGAATATGGCAACTCCAATATATGGAAACCAAAATCCATACATACGCTGTAATATGAATATCAAATCCACAAGTGGTATAAAATGTATCACAAGTCACAGGGTATAATCTAAATCTCATCCACAGAAAATTAATATAAATAAATAACCAACATCTATATAACTAGATCTCAATAAGAAGTATCTAAAGATGACAGTCGGTTGGAAACAAATCTACTACCAACTCGAATATAGAAGCAACACAATATAGGTTCAGCACCAAATAAACACTAGGCCCGAAGAGTAAACCTCCTCAACGATCAGTAGCAAGTCCGGATCTGTGCTCCTGTGAATACTCATGAACATCTACACCTGGAAAGGGACCAGGTCCTCAGAGGGACGTAACAAGATACATAGAAGCAAGCCAATTTGAATACAATAAACATAAATAATGTTTGAAAATAAATAAGTACGCTGTACAAGACAATCTATATGAATGCAAATGAGGATAATTTTTTGACGTATGGGGAAGGGTAGGCTACTCGATCTAAGCCTCACAACTCACACACCCGCCAGTGGACATCAAAAATTGTCATACCTCGGGAGTAGCGACCAGCGCGACTCTACAGAAATTGACATACCTCGGGGGTAGCGACCAACGTGACACACGCCCGTAGTACGAGCTATATACTATGGTTTACCAGAGTGGTTAAAAGCCCACACGCCTAATGATTGTCCTCTCATGATACTAAGTGCCATGTGTGTGTCAACATATCGAATATATAGTAATGACTGAAAGAAAACTACACATGCAAGAAATATATAGAAATACAATGAATATCTAGAAATAAAATAAGCATGCAAAATACTGTAAGCAATTTGGCAAGGTATCTTGCCTGGTAAGAAAGCTGCAAAGTGTAACGTCCAGAAGTCCAACACACAGGATCAGAAGCTATGACCTCAGAACAAACGTCTCTGGATGCTGAAATAGACATCACCAACGTTCCCAAAATAAACAAAATAGCTAGAAAGCACTTCCCTTTCGTCCAATTTGGACATAGGGGCAAAACAATAATTTTGGGTCAAAGTGAGGTCCGTGTGTGGCCCATTTTGCATTAAAAAGTGTGCCAAGGATAAAGGTCTCTAAATGGGACAAGTTATAGGTCAAACAAACTCTAAATGTCAATACAAACTCAACGGTATGTCCAGATATGGATTTCGGTGAGCCGAACACAATTTTGTCTAAAAAGTCAACCGAAGGGCCCGCCAATTGGCGATTTAGTCAATTGTCTCAGAATTGTGTAAAAATTGGGTCACAGGACCAGCGCGATATCACGAGTCCAGTGGCGCAAGTTTTGTCGCAATCTGACAAGCGTGCACAAAATGTGCAGGACTTTCGCAAAAGTTATAATACGGAGATTGTCCGCGGATACGAGCTGATTTTGACGCGCACACGCGTCCAAATCAGTTTCTACGAACTCTCACATGTCCGGGTACGCTGCGCACACCTTTTGGTACACTTGGTATACGACGAGGCGGTCCCGTTTGGCGGGGCGTGCTCTATTTCACAATTTTGAAAAATCTAGAAAAAGTGGGTTTTTGGGGTTTTTTAACGAATTTAATTCTACATACAGTAGTTAACAAATTAATCTATTTGACAAAAAATAAACTAGGTCAAGTGGTCTCCGCATACCAAAAAGAAAAATTGGATTCAGATCTTTATGGTGGGAGATACGAACCCGGGAACATAGGTAGTCACCGCAGTTTTCTGCGATACCCAAAAGTTATCTTTTTCCATCAACTTGGATGCTGTTTTTGCCTAGGGTTACGTGCTGTTGGAGGTCAACTATCATACATATATTGAAAAGGGTTAAGTGGTGAACTTACCGGTGAAGACGGGGTCGAGTTTGGTTCAGCGAGGTGACGGAAAATGACGCTGGAATACAGGTAAGTTGCTGTAACTTTCTGCAGTGCGTAGGGTTGCGCGGGGTCACAGTCGTCGGGGTCGGTCTGTGGCTTGGCTGGGCGGTCGGCTGGGAGGTCGGACGGCGGTTAGGGCACGGCTAGGTCAGATGGGAAGGAGGATGAGAGTTTAGGTTAGAGTTTTGTGAAAGAGGTTGAATAATATTTATATATATGAAAGAACGAGAGGGAGGGTTGGGAAAATTCCGCGGGGCTCTCTGTAGCTGCTGCTGGGTTTGTTTCTCACGGGCGGGTGCGGGTTAGAGTTAGGAATGGGTTTGGTTTGGTTAGATATCCATTAGGATCCATTAAGGGAGTATTAATTGTTTTCTTTTTCTTTTCCTTTTTTATTTCTTTTTCCCTTAAAAATATATATATATATATATATATATATATATATATATATATATATATATATATATATATATATATATATACATAGAAAAATCTAGAAATTGTATTAATGCATACCATTAAGCTAGCAACTCTCCAAAGGGTCTCCTACATGAAATAAATTAGAAAAAATTTATACCGGCTCCATAAATCTCCTAAGTGCACGAACACCTAAAATAAAAATTAAATAAAATCTATTTCTCCTAATTAGCTCATAATTACTATAATTTAGTTAATAATTAATAAAAAATAGATTAATACGGTTTTTTGGATTAGGGGTTTTACATTCTACCAAACTTATAAAATTTTTATCCTCGAAATTAAAACTAACCCACGGTAGAAAGTCAAGGATGGTATAAGATTTGCATTGTTTAAAATGCAAGGCTAGGTTTAAAGGAGTGAGTTATATTGCGCGACCAAAATGTAGTACAAGAAAGCTTAATTATAAGTTGCACAAAGGTCAGAATGGAAGATGGGCATGTCTAGGATAAGGGTGTAGAATTTGTAGGAAGGCAGTGGCTAGTGTAGTGCTCCAATTATCGAAGCACAGTAAGGTGCGCTAAGTGATATAATTATTGCAAAAATTAAGTATAAAAAAAACTGTGTTCTATTTCTAACTGGATTCAATCTAGCCTTAGTCTCACTATCTAAGCCAAGTAGGTCAAATTTTGGGTGAAGGTTTTACAATCTACCCAACTTAAAATTTACCCATCTATCACCTAAGGCTATACATCTAGGAAAACTATTCCTCAATTGTTTAATCATGTTATTCAATCCTCAAAGTTTTAACACCAAATATATCACCTATGATATGCCCTTAATCAATTATAAAAGAGAGTCACTAAGTTATGTGATTAGCCTTATGGGGTATATCTAGTACTATCAGTGTGTCAACTTATACCAAGCACGAGGTTTCGTCTTTCCGAAATAAGGAAAGACGGAGAGCAATAATAAAGATTTCAAGGTGAAGGTGATAGAATACAAGTACAAGGTTCAAAGAGATTAAACAATTCAAAAAAAGAGTTGTCAGGGCAGTTGTGGATTAAAATCCTATTTTGGTAATTTCCAGTTTACATGCTCGTATCAGTATAGTTATGTAACCGATACGATATGTCAGACATGTCTAGGGGCAAGTATATTCGTCTACTACCATATATCTCAATCCACATAAAGTAGTCATGCGAAGAGCGAACCAAGCGTACTAAGGTTAGCTAGACCTTAATACACCGATTCTGATTAGGCAATTGTATCATTGTGTGCACCCAATAATACATATGTCATGAGCAAGCTCGATAAAAGAATAAGCTTACAAAAACTAGGCTATAATAGCAGCATAAATCAAGGTAGTACAGAAAATATAAGTACGCTAGATTATGATGAAAGAAGTTACAAAATAATCCAAGTTCTCAAAGAAGATAAGACTCTTACATTCTCTACAGTTGTCATACTAACTCCTTGTCTAAGTCGATAGTTGACCAAATAGGGGTATGGGCTTCTAAGTTCTACAGTCTGATGAAATATTATCTTTTTATGCTAGCATACAGTTAATGTCATTCATCTATACTTCAATAATAGGTCAAAAGACTATGTGATACTAGGTCGTGTGGCATACTACCCAACTTATAATAATTAAACTAATGATGTAGCTGTCTTGAGGGGATTCTGCAGAATAACATGGTCCTTGTAAGGTATAAACTCTTATTGGAGTACATGTGAAAAAGGTCTTTGTACTCATTAGGGTCTCCTATTGTATTATATAGGTATTGGTCCTCTTAAGTCTTAGTCATAGTGCTTATGGAACAAATATCAATAGTAAGGATGGAAAAGTTACTGGCCTTCAAGGGAAAGGGTATGTAACTTGTATCTAGTTATGGATACAAATTACGTGATCTACAACTAGAGGATGAACAACTCAACTATCAGGTTCTAACTACAAGGCACATAATATCAAAATTTAATATTACAACTGTAATCCTAGCAACTATTTATCCTTAACATAAAAGAAATTAATTGGCCTACAATCAGGAGTGTTAGGTGGCACAATTTAAAAGATGAAGAAAAGAAAAGCATAATTAGTCGTGGCATAAATAGCGAGCGCTAAGGGTTCAGAGGAACAAGGCATAAAACTAAATAGAAAGATTCTAGATAATGTCATGGTTTTCAAAAGGGAAGGGGGTAGCTAATCTCTGTGTTTGAGGTATAATAAAGGAAAATATTACATTCATTCCTTTTGGTTTCCTTAGGTACTATCTGCTAATACTAAGATAAGAGTTTAAATGTATAGTTCTATAATACTATCTCACCATGAAAAACTAGACTTAGTCCTAATATTTAACCTTGGATGTCTTATTGGTTCCTCAATACTAGGGTCAAACACTACGGTCAAATTTTAAACTAACCCTAGTAGTGTTTATACCACTCTCAAGTCATCCCTAATTATCAAGGGATAATGGTCAATAATTCTATAGGTAAGGGTGCTAAGGTTCACTAGATATTCTAAACTTAGTGATGTGTCAGTATCCTAGTTGTACTCTTAATAGGAAAGTTATCCTACTTATTCTCGAACAACATGGACTTCTATATTCTAGGAGAAGGCTATACTCAAGGAACTATTAGGAAGTACATGAATCAAGCAGGATGCAATTTATTTAGATAGAATAGATTGGAAGAAAGATGAGTCATAGTCAATTGTGGATGGGATGCTATATTCTAATCCTAGATGCAGTCTTGCTCGGTATAGTAACGTAACCAAGACAATATGCTCTCGACCTGCATGGGCCACCACAACAATATGTCACGTCCCAGTCCCAAAATATATAGGACTAGGATACGTAAGCATGCCAGCCGCATGGATATGGCAACTCCAATATATGGAAACCAAAACCCATACGTACGCTGTAATATGAATATCAAATCCACAAGTGGTATAAAATGTATCACAAGTCACAGGGTACAATCTAAATCTCATCCATAGAAAATTAATATAAATAAATAACCAACATCTATATAACTAGATCTCAATAAGAAGTATCTAAATATGACAGTCGGCTGGAAACAAATCCACTACCAACTCGAATATAAAAGCAATACAATATAGGTACAACACTAAATAAACACTAGGCCCGAAGAGTAAACCTCCTCAACGATCAGTAGCAAGTCTGGATCTGCGTTCCTGTGAATACTCATGAACATCTACACCTGGAAAGGGACCAGGTCCTCAGAGGGACGTAACAAGATACATAGAAGCAAGCCAATTTGAATACAGTAAACATGCATAATGTTTGAAAATAAATAAGTACGCTGTACAAGACAATCTATATGAATGCAAATAAGAACAATTTTTTGACGTATGGGCAAGGGTAGGCTACTCGATCTAAGCCTCACAACTCATACACCCGCCAGTGGACATCAAAAATTGTCATACCTCGGGGGTAGCGACCAATGCGACTCTACAGAAATTAACATACCTTGGGGGTAGCGACCAACACGACACACGCCCGTAGTGCGAGCTATATACTATGGTTTACCAGAGTGGTTAAAAGCCCATACGCCTAATGATTGTCCTCTCATGATACTAAGTGTCATGTGTGTGTCAACATATCTAATATATAGTAATAACTGAAAGAAAACTACACATGTAAGAAATATACAGAAATGTAATGAATATACAGAAATAAAATAAGTATGCAAAATACTGTAAGCAATTTGACAAGGTATCTTGCCTGATAAGAAAGCTGCAAAGTGTAACATCCAGAAGTCCAACACACAGGATCAGAAGCTATGACCTCAGAACAAACAAATTCGAATGCTGAAATAGACATCACCAACGTTCCCAGAATAAGCAAAATAGCTAGAAAGCACTTTCTTTTCGTCCAATTTTGACACAGGGGCAAAACGGTAATTTTGGGTCAAAGTGGGGTCCGCGTGTGGCCGTCCCACTTTGTACCGAAAAGTGTGCCAAGAGTAAAGGTCTCTAAATAGGACAAGTTATAGGTCAAACAAACTCTAAATGTTAATACGAACTCAATGGTATGTCCAGATGTGGATTCCGGTGAGCCGAACACAATTTCGCCCAAAAAGTCAACCATGGGGCCCGCCAATTGGCGACTTGGTCAACTGTCTCAGAATTATGTGAAAATTGGGTCACAGGACCAGCGTCATATCTCGAGTCCAGTGGCACAAGTTTTGTCGTAATCTGACAAGCGTGTACAAAATACACAGGGCCTTCGCAAAAGTTGTGACATAGGAATTGTCCGCAGATACGGGCTGATTTCGACAAGCACACGCGTCCAAATCAATTTTCTCGAACTCTCACACATCCGGGTATGCTGCGCGCACCTTTTGGTATACTTGGTATACGACGGGGCGGTCCCATTTCGCGGGGCGCGTTCTATTTCGCAATTTTTGGAAATCTGGAAAAAGTAGATTTTCGGGGTTTTCCAACGAATTTAATTCTACATACAGCAGTTAAAAAATTAATATATTTGACAAAAAATAAACTAGGTCAAGTGGGATCCGCATACCAAAAAGAAAAATTAAATTCGGATCTCTGTGGTGGGAGATACGAACCCGGGAACATAGGTAGTCACCGCAGTTTTCTGCGATACCCAAAAATTGTCTTTTTTCGTCAACTTGGACGCTATTTTCGCCTTGGGTTACGCACTGTTCTAGGTCAACTATCATATAGATATTGAAGAGGGTTAAGTGGTGAACGTATCGGTGAAGACGGAATCGAGTTTGGTTCAACGAGGTGACGGAAAACGATGCTGGAACACAGGTAAGTTGCTGTAACTTTCTGCAACGCGCGGGGTCGTGGTCGTCGGGGTCGGTCTGCGGCTTGGCTGGAAGGTCGGTTGGGCAGTAGGACGGCGGTTAGGGCGCGGCTAGGTCAGATGGGAAGGAGGATGAGAGTTTAGGTTAGGGTTTTGTGAAAGAGGTTGAATGATATTTATATATATGAAAGAACGAGAGGGAGGGTCGGGTGAATTCCGTGGGGCTCTCTATAGCCGCTGCTGGGTTTGTTTCTCATGGGCGGGTGCGGGTTTGGGTTTGGTTAGATATCCATTAGGATCCATTAAGGGAGTATTAATTGTTTTCTTTTTCTTTTTCTTTTCCTTTTTTTATTTCTTTTTTATTTCTTTTTCTTTCTTTTTCCCTTAATATATATATATATATATATATATATATATATATATATATATATATATATATACATATATACACATAAAAAAATCTAGAATTTGTATTAATGCATACCATTAAGCTAGCAACTGTCCAAAGGGTCTCCTACATAAAATAAATTAGGAAAAATTTATACTGGCTCCATAAATCTCCTAAGTGCATGAACACCTAAAATAAAAATTAAATAAAATCTATTTCTCATAATTAGCTCATAATTACTATAATTTAATTAATAATTAATAAAAATAGATTAATACGGTTTTTTGGATTAGGGGTTTTACATCAGGGACCTGCGAACTTTGCTGGACAAAATTTTGCTGATGAAGATAGGCTTAGGGAAGGATTCATCGTCCATGTCTACTTGAATAACTTTGTATTCGGTAGGAGGTTCGTGTTATTCAAAACACAACTCCCATTGTGAATCAAGGCATTGGGCCCATGGCTCTACTTCTAAAAGTTCAGGTACTTATTCGTCATCTTTCTCTAAGTGAACGGACACCATGTAGCTAGTCAAAGTTTATTTGAATATATCTCCGATACTTAAATCGGAGCCCCATACCGAGGATTCGGATGAATGATAATGCAATTCATCTTCTTCTTTTGATCCTTCAGGAGTTGTTGGAGGTAAGACATACCCTAGGCCATGACGAGTTCCCTAGTAGTAGGCCTCAGATATTTGCGAAGGGGCGAGAAGGCGCAAAGGCAGATGCCGACCTTTGCCGTAATTTAAACCTTTGTCACTTTTCAAGTCATATCCCAAGTTCTAGATGATGTGCTTGGCTTGCAGACTGTAGTTGTATATCTATATTTTACCGCTGTTAAGATCAGGCGCTTGTGTGGGAAGATCTCTAGGGCGCTCGACCCTTCCGAAGATGATGGGATTGTCACCCCTCATCGTAGTCGAAACTATAAAGTAGGCATTTTGACTTGGATGTATCTGATTTACGGCATAGGTGGTGGTCACTTGCATATGTAGTTGTAACCTATGTCGTGTTCTAAAGAGTACATTATACTTAGATATGCAACATCAATGTAATTCAAAGACAACAAATTATTCATAAAATAAGTTATTTTGTCTATCGAAATTACATCGTCATGGGAGGGAGTATCAGCGTGAGCAGCTATGTATTCCCCCAACTCGTCTTTCTCAAAATTTGCTTCCAATGTAAGTGACAGCTTAGGAGGCCTCCTCTGAAGTTTAACAACCAGGGGTTCAGGGGTAGGAGCCGGTGTCAGGTCTTTCTTTTGTGATTGTCTGGGTCTTCACAGCCGTATGGTCAGAGGTTCTGGTGCCTTTCTCTATATCTTTACCACGAGGGGAGGGGCTGTGTTACGAACACGTCCCATTAGATGGACTGTCAAAGGCTCATCTGATGTTATGCTAGGTTCTGCTTCATGGTCAGCTCCGTTCCCTCTTTTATCTTGTTGTCTTTGTTTTTACAAGATCGAGGCAGAGTATAGGCCTTGACCCTTTTAAAGGGATCGACATCAGCGAACTCAGTCTTGACGATACCATCATGGTCAACATATTTCAAGCACTGGTGCAGAGTTGAAGGGACAATCATGTATTCATGTATCCATGGTCTTCCCAATAAGAAATCGTAAGATACATCTATGTCTATGATGTAACATGTAACCTCTGTTCGTAAGTCACAAATCTGATATTTCAGGCGTATCTTCCCCAGAGGGTAACTTCTTCCAGCATTGAATCCACTAATGGTAGTGTTGGTTGCTTCTAGTCTATGCATGGGAATTCCCGGCATCTGGAGTAGTCTCTATAGGATGATACTAATGGATGACCTATGATCAATGTGCATTCGATCCACTTTGATGGCCCCAATGTAACTCGTGTAATAAAGAGGGCGATCGTGCCTGTAATTTTTTAACGATATCTCCTGTTGCTAAATGGTGATGTTTGGTATTTCCTTTATCACATTATGGCAATGGGGGCATACAGCGGGTTCTCAGCTGGTGGCTTGACCTGGGATAAATAAGAATCGACATTTTGTATTGCCTCGCTAAGAGATCCACGGGTATCTTTGGAGAGTCAGAGAAGATCGAAGAGTGATAACTTTGCCTGAGTATTGGCGAGCTGTGCCAATATATCGAACTTATAGGGCTTTTGCATCCCTTTAGTTGCTTCCTTTTGTAGTGGTTTATCGAAGCGAGGTCCCTTTTGCTTCTGTTTATTTGCTGTAGAAGGCTGGGATGGACCCGAATCAGATACGGTGGGTACATTGGGTACTACGACCAGAGGAACACTACCTTCGAGAATATCGTAGTCACGTTGTAGGCGAGACCTGACCTCATTGCGCCTGCCACAGCTTCCTCAGCATGGGAAGAAACCATATGGCAAGCTTTGGACCTCCTTCCCTTAGGCTTGGTAGCGGAAGGTGTCGTCTGCCACATCAAGTCCTGAGCAAGATCTGGGTGAACCCATATGACCTTTCCCCGTGGTGTGCTAAGAGGTACCAGTCCGGCTGCTTGGTGGCGAGCTGGAGGGAGGTTAACAACCTCCATAGTTGCCTGCGGGATCAGGGAGACAACGTCTTAGGCCTCCGTTACCAGAAAGTCACTAAACTGGAGGGAGACCATATTGGCTGCGACTTGTCTTTAAAGTACAAGTTGAGGGATTTAGAATCTAGCAGACGCTAGATTTATCGTTTCAACACATAACAGTCTCGTGTTAGGTGGTGGACATACCGTTGGTAGTGGCAGTACTTAAGGTTGTCGAATTTTCTGGCCCTTCATTAGCACGTCAAAAATTGGCATGTCATGATCTTCATCGAAAGAGTAAGCCTCTTTCGGTCTGGGAGCTTATGCTGGCTTTTGTTCCAACGTGGGGAGCTTTTGGGCCATATTGACATTAAGGGCCTACTTGCCTTTGCCGTCTCGACCATTATTTCCACTACTTCTGTTGTGGTTGTTGGACTGACGTTTTCTCCTATCATCAACGACGAGGATCTGTATTCCCGAGAGTCGGATGTCCTTCACCTTCTTCTCAGCGCTAACAGCATTTATGATGAATGTCGTCCAGTATTTGAATTAAGTATCGTCCATCCAGAGCTTAACTGCTGGAAGTAGATTCCTCCGACATGTGTCTATTAGCATGGACTCAGGATTACTGGAGGGTAATTTCAACGTAGCTTTTCTGTATCGTTCAATGTATTTCCATACATGCTCTTTTTCTTTTTGTGTGATATCCATCAGAGAGTACATCGTTATGTCATTTTCTCCGTCATAAAATTGGGCAAGGAAAAGGCTTTTGAGGTTGTCAAACGACGAGATATAATTGTCTTGAAGACTGCAAAATCAATCGAAGGCTACTCCAAATAATTTGTCGAAAAAAAGTTTGGTGAGGAGAGTATCGATGCGGGGTAGATGCCCCATCGAGATCTCGAAGTAGATAATGTATTGACGTGGAGATATCTTCCCGTCAAATGGAGTTATGTTGAAGGGCTTATACTTTGGTGGGTACGAAATATCTCTCCACTCGATGGTTGTCGTATCCCGAGCTTGCGCTGTGAGTCCCGATTACCCATCGAGTCCTGGCGGCCTTGAATTTCTTGGACTTCCCATATTGCTTCTTGGGCTTCATCTTCTGCAGAAGGAGTAGACAATCCGGACAAGGTGTGATTGCCGCCAGCGGGTGGAGTGGTTGCGTTTGAGTCCCCGTTGGTCCCGGGATCATGGCTTGCTAGTGTAAAGGTCCTTGGTGGTTATGAGGCCATGCTTGCACTAATCTCTAGGATTGTTTGGGTCAAGGCCAGCACTCATGGTGTGCATCATTGCCTGCAAGGTGTCAAAGTATTGGCGATCACTGGTGCCCTTAATATCCTTCTAGCCATGTATACTGTCCTAACATGGGGAGAGACAGACAGGACGGTAGATCTCTCGCTTTCTGCCTCAGATTCTTGCCTCGAATAGCCTCCAAAGAAAGTCCTTAATGTTGCATCCTCTTTGGACTCTGAGGGAATATTACCCGCAATGTCAGAAGGTACTTCATTTTGACGAGGGTGAGTACCCCCAGGGATCTCGACGTCTGTCCTTGAGAATCATTGTCTTCGCGAAACGATGGATTATGGTAGAGTTATGGAGGATTGTTACCCCCAGCTTGCAGAGTTGTTTTGGGTTTTAAGGGAGTACTACCCCCAGCTGTTGATAGTGTTGCCTTCGAACGGGTACCCATGATAACTCCTTCTATGGGAATATTGATGCCTGGTTGCCGGTATTGCCACTTTGTTACAACAATAGTTGATTATAATTTTGGAATATTGATGTCCAGGAGGGGCCATCTTGTGTGCCGTTGGTGTCTCTCTTGCTTTACGCTTGTGATTGATCACGTTGCACAAATCGGGCAAGTGGTGGTTACCTTTACATCCTCTGTATGAGCTCGAGGAACCCGAGCACATGGGTGTGCAGGTGGAGCTTTTTCTCATGGACTTGGTATTCGTACATGAATTCTCCGCAAGTCTTGTATAACTTTAGCGGCGCATAGGCACATGGGTTAGCGGCGCATGTTGACAGTCCGTCAACTGAGCAGTTGCTTGAGCTTTGCAAGCTCGTACTGCCCTGGACTTTCTTGACTTATCATGCAATGGGGAATAGTATGAAGAGTCCAAGTTGGTATTTTTTCTATTGAATTGGGCGTATAGGGTCATCACAGTTTGAGATTCTGTTGAAGACAGAATCTTTGCTGTCGTTTGGGGTGCATGCAACTATTTTCCCCGTAGGCCGCATGGAGCTCAGTGTTGCATGCTTCTTCTTCTTCTTCTTCTTCTTCTTCTTCTTCTTCTTCTTCTTCTTCTGTGTTCTTCGAAGTTGACTATGGACAGTGCATCAGCCTCTGAACTTCTGGCATCGTAGTGCTTTCCTCTGCCAGAGCTCAGGTGTTGAGTACGCTTCTCCTTAGTCATGGTTGTGGCCTGAGCAGGGGTCGCATGTGTAGACATATGACGTGCCTCTTGAGCAGCAGGTAGAGAGGCAGGAAGAGCATGCTCCATAGTTGGGTGAGGCACAACAGCCTTGGCAACCCATGTCCTACGAGTTTTCTTAAGCTTTGCTAGCCTTGGTGAAGGGCTCGCGCTACCCTCCAAAAGCATTTTCTCGAAGGCTTGTTGGTCGAAGCATACGACCAACATTCTTTAGGTAGACCCCAGCTTCATTGAGTCAGATTGAGTCACCAACTTTTCATTCATGGAAAAGCTAGTCCCTAGGAGAGTCGTCATTTTGTTCGTAATTAAACAAGTTTGAACAAACTTTTGTATTTAATTCACGAAAAATAGTACAAAAAAATCCTAAACAGACAATCTAAGTACATTTTTTTGATTATGGGGAGTGAGACGATAAAGATCGAGCGCTGGGGTGGCTCCTTTACTCCGTTGACGATCCGACTAGGAAAGAAAAATGCTTCTTCTCTCTCTTGCTTGTGTGTCTTCCTCTCTCTGTGCGTGTCCCTGTATGGGTATACCACCCTGATATTTGTAGACATCATGTTATATGACCATGCGTGTGCATGTACCATGGAAACATAAAAGTTAGGAGCTATCACGTGTATATCCTTAACAGGATGCAGTTGCAACCGTGAGAGCAAGTCCAGGCCGAGCTTCCACATAGACGTTTGTTGCGATTTACTGTTGCTGAAGATCTGGGCGGTTCTCATCTTTTGTGTGCGAGACTTGGTCAGCTTGACACGTTGCCCGCACTTAGTTGGAGAGAATCATTTCAGTTGCAAAAGAAAGATTTTATCTCAGGGAGCACTGCCACATTCATGGAATCTGGGACGCATGTGTCCAGAGACGAATATGACGCATGGAGTCTGGGATGCATGTGGCCTGGGATGCATGAGATGCATGGAGTCTAAGTGTAAACCCCCTGATTTTTCAAGAATTTTTAATTTGGATTTTTTATAATTTTCTGTAATTTTTGGGAATTAAAACTAAGGTATTTTGCAATTTAATAATTTTATTAGTTATTAATTAATATTAAAAAATTATGAAAATAATATTTTTGGGTGTAAAATGGAAAACTGGACATAGGATAATTTTCTGTGAATTTATTGGACTCCGGAAGTATTTTTAAAGTCCTAAAAACCAAGTCATAATTAACCCTAAATAAACCCTGCAATTGATCCCGGTTTATTTTAAATAAACCAAACCAAACTGACCCAAACCACGGTGAACCGAACCGGACCGAACCCACACCTAACGGGTCGGGTCGGATCCGAAATGAACCCGACCCGGACCCGTTACCCAAACGAAAACCCTAATCCTAATTCTAAATGGAACACTGTTCCGGCGGTGCCCTATTTAATCCCCTCCGCCGGCCGCCTGAACCCTAATCGCCTAGCTCCACCGTCTCCTCCCCTCAGCCCCGCTCTGCCGCTCGCCTCCGTCTCCCTCCCAGACCCCTAAGCCGATTTCCTCCTCCGCCTGACCCTCTTCCCCTCACCCCGCAGAACCGCCTCACCGCCTCACCGCTCCGCCCTAGCCCAGCACCAGTCCCCTCTCCACCGCTCGACACCACCGTCATCCCCTCGACGTCGCCAGGAGATGCACCCCGACCCCCGGAGCAACCACTCACCACCGCCATTACCACCCATCAAGCCATCCTCCCTGTCCTCCTATCCCTTCCTCCGCCTTTCCCGACGAACAGCCGCTCACCACTCGCAGCACCGTCTGCACATCCTCGACTCCCCGCTGAAACCGTCGTGCTCCTCCTACCTCGTCGGAGCCGCCCGGTCGACCACCAACCTTCACCTTCACCTCCCTAATCCATCTCCTCCTCCTCGCCTGACGGCGGAACCCTATCTCCCTCGCCGGACCACCAGATCTGCCTCGCCGACCTCCGCCCAGCCCCGCACAGTCTCGACGACTGATGCCCTAGCCAGGACACGGTTGACATGGGACACAACAGCTCTCAGACTGGACATAGCCCGGACACGGCACAGCCCCGTGTCGGTGTGTCAAAATGACTCGTGGACACAAAGAACCCAGTTTCACGAAGCCCTGTTCAGGTAGCATTTTCTCTCTCGTCGTTGACCCATTTTCAGTTCCGTCAGTTGTGTCGCGTAGATTGTGTAACCCTCTCGATGTCCGTGCAACCCGCTCGGTGCATCGCGTCCTGTGGTGATCGCAAATCGTGATCCAAAAATAGGAAAACTAACGCCCTGTTTTACCCCGGAACTGAGTGCGCCCCGCCAAACGGGACAACTTGGTCGCGTACGGTCTTCATCGAAACGTGCGCACCGTTGATACAGACGTGCTGGATTTTGCAGAAGTTGATTTGGATGTGCATGCACACCGGAATCAACGCGTATCCGCCGATAACGCCCCGCATTCGCCTATTCTGGAACACGTCGTAACTTTGTGTACACACGTCAGATCGAGACGAAACTTACGCCATCGGACTCGTAGCAATACGCTGTTCCTGTGAGCCAAGTTTGGTTCGATTCTGAGAACGTTGACAAAATCGCGTATCGTGGGCCCCACGGCTCCACTTGACGGGCGATTTTGTGATCGGCTCATCGGAATCCAATTCTAGAAGTTCCGTTGGATTTGTATCGTCGTTCCTGATTTGTTGACACTGAGTTTGATGAATTGGGAGATCTTTGACCCTGACACGCTTTTCGGTGCAAAGTGGGCCACACGTGGACCCCACTTTGACCCAAAATTATGGTTTTGCCCATGTGTCCAAATTGGACGAAAGGGAAGTGCTTTCTAGCTATTTTGCTTATTCTAGGAATGTTGGTGATATCTATTTCAGCATCCGAAGATATTTGTTCTGAGGCCATAGCTTCTGGTCCTGTGTATTGGACATCTGGACATGACATTTTGCAGCTTCTTGCCAGGCAAGTATACCTTGCCATTGTACTGTTATTTATATTCCATATGTTGCATGCATCTTTATTTTCTGTCTTTAGTTCATATATTTTCACTGTGATATAAAATTCACGCGACGGTGTCGTCGCGATATATTTTTATTTATGTATTTGCATTGACCTTGTTTATGAGACTATCCCATTATCATGTAGCATCATTAGGTTCATTGGCCGTGACACAGTTGTTACACGAGTTGTGAGTCTCATGTAGATCACGGACTTGCATGCAGGTTTGGCCTCCTGTACGTGTGGGCCGTGCGTTAGGGATAACTGCTGTTAGAAACTTTGCATGCTAGTAGACTTGGCAGTTATTAGAGGTATTATCGTGCCATGGATGTGACATGCTTAGAGCATGGGGTGGGGAGAACAACAAGTAAGGCGTGTGGGCTCTGTTGCACTTTCCTTGTGTAACCCGTACGCTCCGCCGGAGATGCGCGGTCATGATGACCCCTATATATTATCAGGCGGGCCTCCGTGTTCGAAAGACGTCGTGCCTTTGTTGGCCCCTGGATCTCCAAGAGAACCATGCCAATCCCATTTTAGCCAGATAGCCCACGCGTTGGGAAAGTTGTTCTTAACTGCATTCACTTAGATGGTTAGGCGGCCCCATTGGATATTTATTTCCGTACTTTATTGGCATGTGTTTAAGTATCTTGTTATGTCCCTCTGAGGACCTGGTCCCCTGCCAAGTGTATCTGTTCTAGAGTATTTGTAGGAGTGCAGATTCGGATGGTTACTTATGTTTTCGAGGATGTCTTCTCTTCGAGCCATGATTGCTAGCTGGTATACTTATATTGTGTTATTGTGTTGTACTTATATTGTATTTACTTTTATATTCGAGTTGGTAGTGGATTTGTTTCCATCCAACTATCATCCTTAGATACTTCTTATTGAGATCTAGTTTCATAGATACTGGTTATTTATTTATATTTGATTTTCTGTGGATGGGACTTAGATTATACCCTGTGACTTGTGACATATGTTATATCACTGTGGATTTGATGTTCATATTACAGCGTACGTGTGGATTTGGTTTCCATATATTGGAGTTGCCATATCCATGCGGTTGGCATGCTTACGTGTTCCTAGTTCTAAGTATTTTGGGACTGGGGCATGACACTAAGACACATTTGGCCAAAGATCCATAGGATGCATAGAGTCTGAGACGCATATGGCCAGAGACGCATGTCGTCGTTCATGAGGCGTTGTACACCTTTATAAGTCATTATTAGTCTAACGAGAGCTTTTGTTGTTTAGTGTGCTCATGTTTTCCAAAGCATTTAAAGTGCCTTTCCGTCAGGATTTTATGTTAGACACGATCTTGTTGTCAGGATGCCATGTCAGATCTATATACGGCCAATGCTTTTTTTGACAGCTTGGGACGCATGCATGTTGTCTTTCGGGGCCACATGGTAACTTTGTGGCCTGAGTTCTCTTGATCTGACTATGGGGCGCATGGTTGGTTGGAGCATGGATCCATATTTTTCTTACTTCTGCAAAGAGGAAACGGAAAGAAGAAAGAAAGTGGAATTGAGAAAGAATGAGAGAGGAGAGAGAAAACCCATATATATATATGCCAAGTGGAGAAATTAGGTTAGCCATAGGATTAAGTCATGACACTCTCCAAACAAATCTTAACCATCCAAAATAGGCTTAGTAGTTCCAAAAGTGAACCAGATTTGGTATCCATCCTATATGCGGGTCCTAGTACGGATTTACAGCAATTGCCAATATGTTCACTATTGGTCCAATGTAGTCTCCCATAATAAATAAAAATCCAAACATATAAAATATAACATATATGACAAGAAACAACATGCAAAATATAGCATAATTACATTTACAGGAAAAAAATTAATATCATAAATTCAAGAATACCAAATTTAGGAACGGGTGTGACAACTAGTAAATGCACGTGCGTTGCATTTACTATATAGATTTTAAAAAAATCTATATTAATATTAATATAAATTTTAATGTTAATTTTAATATTAATTTTAATGCTAATGTTAATATTAATTCTAATGTTAATGTTAATATTAATTTTAACTTTAATATTTATGTGAATTTTAGTAATAATTAACACTAAAATTAAAATTTAACGATTAAAATGAACATTAAAATTTACATTAAAATTAATATTAGAATCAATATTAACATTGACATTAGCATGAAAATATTATCATTGACATTAAAATTAAAATTAACATTAATATTGATATAAATGAATAATATTAACATTAAGATTAATATTTTTTGATATAGATTTGTTTTTAAAAAATATTTATTTTTAAAGATATATCATTCTTTAGATTTGTTTTGAAAGATAGGTTTTTCACTATATTTTTTAAGATTTGTTTTGAAAGATTTATATATATATATATATATATATATATATATATATATATATATATTTCTATTTAAATAAAAACAATTCTATCTCTTTTTTTAAAATAAATGGATTGACAAATTTTTTTATAAGATAGTGATAGATTTGTTTTTAAAAAGCGAGAATTAATTTATTTTTTGTTTAGAGAGAGAGAGAGAGAGAGAGAGAGAGAGAGAGATTTGAAAGAGAAAATATTGCAGACTTGGTCGGTTCTTAGTCAACATTAATTACAAAGTTCAATTTCTGATATAAAAAAAATTAAAGAAACTGGAAAAGAATGAATTTTAAATGAAAGATGTGATACAAAATTCTTCAACATCAAATCAAAGTAGATGCATGTTAAGAAGAAGAAGTTCATAACTTGAATTTCAAAATCATTGGGGCAGGGCCAGTGATGGTATCATTAGACACATGTGGTGTAATCCTCCATCATTTTTTAGAAGTGCATAACTTGAATTTAAAAAAAAATCGAGAAGAAACCTTTTCCAAAGGGGAAGTATTACGCTTCAAAAAGGAAGCAATAGCCGCAGCTGCAGTGGCAGATGCCTCAAAGAAAGAGGCGATAGCAGCAGAGGCTGCAATGGACATAATGCAAGCGGCAGAGGAAGCAAAGAAAGAGGCGACATCGGTAGAGGCCGCAATGACCGTAGCGTCATCGGCACAAGCATCAAAGGACGAGCTGACAGCGGAAGAGGCACTGGCTTCTCGTGTACGGACGAAGGCATCGAAGGGAAAGGCACTGGCATCTGATTTAGAGTCCTACGACTCAGATGATTCTGAATCCGAATCAGACACAGATGCAGAGAGAGCCGAGCAACCTGCAAAAAAGGCAAAACAAGCACCGGTACCACCAAAGGCCAGAAAATCTATTTTTGATTTAGAGTCCAAAGACTCAACTTATACAAAACGACGGCTTAATCATTCGAAGGAAAATGTGGCAGCTGATACAGAGTCGATATCGGACTCGGAGGATTTTGAATCCTCATCAGAGGAGGGAGATGAAGAGGCGGAGCCATCTGCTAAGAAGGTCAAGGAGGGTGAGAAGGTAAAAAAATTTATAAACTCTAAATCTAATAAGAGTTATACAATATTTCAAAAATAAGGCTGAGATATGTATTGGGAAAATCTCTAAATCTAATAAGGCATACAAAGATCAATTTATAAACTCTAAATCTAATAAGAGTTATACCTGAAAGATCCATTAAGATGGCTGATGTTGAACATGAAAGTTTCCTTGATGTTATTAAAATTCTACCAATTGGAGAAACTGAACAAATCCTGCATTGGAAAAATCTCTCAAACAATAGTCAACGAATTTTACTCAAATCTTAGGCTGAAATTGAACAAAAAGAACAGGATCAATAACTGGTATTTTGAGAAGGAAACTGATACATTTAAATGATGGTATCATCAATGAATTATATGGGTTTGATCAAGTTACTGAGTTTGATATGAAAGATATGGATAATGTATCCATGCCGGATGAAATATATGAGATTACAGGTATATCAGTTGGTGTCAAGTCCCCACAAAATGCATACAAAGATCAATTAAAAACTTTGTATAAATTGTTGCATGCCTACATATCTCAGACACTCAACCCTATTGCACATGAGTATTCCATCCATCCTGATAGAGTAAAATTTCTTTATTATATGGGAAAAAAGGATGGATATATGTTCTTACATGTTTAGTAGAATTATGCATTTGTGGGAAAACCAACTGCAAGGATAACCCTCCCTTTTGGGGAATTTCTATCCTCACTTGCTAGTAAATATTGTGTTCTAAGCTTAACATGGGATGTTTATATCAGTAAAAAAGACCCCATAAGAAAACTAAATTTTAGTTGAATGTTTCAACAATAAGAAAACTCTTCTCTTCCACAATTTAGCCACCCACCAACTCGGGCAGCAACAAGCAAACCATCAACATTGGGAATCCCAATCACCAAGGACAAGGTGGATGATATATATAATTTTGTTGGTGCAAACTTTGAGAAAGTCTTCAACAAGATGAAGACTATATCCGACACCCAGGAATTGATTCTGGATAAGATGAACTAGCTAGAGGCAGAATTTGTGGATGAAGAAAAAGAAGAAAGGAGAAGAAGGTGAACAAGGGCGAGCCCCAATTAGTGGTGGAATTTTTTTGAGGTATTGAATAATAATATTACTAGAGCTATTTTATATTTTTTCCTATTCTACTACACTTGATGATTCTGTAATCTAATAGACACATTGATACTTTAATGTTAGAACCCTTACTATGCACATTGAAACTCTAATGTTAGAATTTGTACTGTGTACATTGATACTCTAATGTTAGAATCCGCACTATGCACATTGATACTCTAATGTTAGAACCCGCACTGTGCACATTGATATAGAAGGGTTCATTATTGAACAACTTGATACATAAGAGTTCATCACAATAGCCAAATCATGAGTGATTTTGGCCCTGATAACGAAGGGTTCATCATAGTACAACTTGATATCATCTGTAATCATGCTTGTGTCTTCAACAAACCACCTTAGAGCTAGCTGAAAGGCTAGCCCTCACTTTGATACTTATATTTATGATTCTAGATGTCATTTCTAATTATACAGTGAGTCCCTACTGACTATAATTTCTGAATCTGTCCATTCAAATATAGGTGAAGGAGAATTTGAAGAAGAAGAAGAAGAAAAAGAAGAAGAAGATCAAGAAGAACATTAATCTTTTGAAAATTTTATTTCATTTTGGAATATAATATTTGAAATTGTAATTTGGTTCAGATTTATAGTTGGTCTTGGCGGTTAAACTCTGAATTGTGTTTTGAAAATTGTTAATTGGAATTTGCAGTTAGACTAAACACCGTGGGATGCATGATGCGTATTTTGTTTGAAAATTGTAATATTGTTCAGAATTTACAATAGGTTTGAAATTTATGATTTGTTTAGTTGAAGCATTTATATTTGTTTGGGTGATTCATTTAAACATTAATCAGCTAAGTTGGATGCATTCCTTTGATTTATAGTTGGCCTTCACAGATTTTATGACTCCTGGGTGAACTCCTAGAATTTGCAGTTGGCCTTCATTTTGGATGCATTCCTGGGATCATTAAAACTTTATTTTATTGGAATGTGTTTTTCTTTCTGTAAAAATTCAGTACATCGATGTCATCAATATCAATTCAATGTCAGCCTAATGAAAATTGTATTAATGCGTTGGATGATAAATTTTAAAATATTTGAATCAGTACTGTATTATCCCTTTAAGAGTGAACAAGTCTTGTAATCCTGCTAGTTTATCCCTTATTATTGCTGAAGCAAACTGCATAATGTAAGAAAAATCCTCTTGGATAGTAGGTTAATTATATTCAAACACTGCAAAAAATTTGTTTTGGTCACCATATTTTGTGTAGCCATACCGTGGAAGTCTGATAGTTAACTTGGTATTTAAAAATTAGGCAGAGCGATGCCATCAAGATTATTTCGATGGAATCGTAATACATATTGTATTAAATAGCACATATTTATATATATCTCTACTCTTATAATGAGGCTTCAAAACGGCTCAAATGTGAGCCGTCTAAGCTGTTAGTAAATACTCAACCATTTATTTAAAAAATTAATACTACGTAAAAAATGTTGGGAAAAGATTAATTTGTTATAAATAACATCATGGGGATTGAACTTGACCAACCAAGAAAAATGTCTTCCACCTTAATCACATAAGCTAGAAGAGGTGTTTGATAAAGTTATATAATATTATGTAGTTAAATAATTAGTTAAAATTTATTTAATTTTTAATTATGTGAGAATATACGTACAACTTAGACGACTAGCCTTTTAAAGAATTTTTATAAAAAGTAAAAAGCATAATAAATTATAAATAAAATATATTAAAATATTTAAACTATTTTATAATAATATTAGAAAATTTTATTTTACATGTAACACACGTGCATTTACTAGTAGTTGTATATTATTGGAGAACAAAATCAGTAAATATATTAAATATATTTGTATATTATTGGAGTAATAATGATTTGAATGCAGATTACACACTTATAACTTTTGTAATAAATTAACGGTAGCTAGATAATTATATGTTAACCTCAATCAACCACAAAATATATATCAAAATCCAAACTTCTTAACACGAAAAATATTTAATATTGAATGAGAAAATAATATTCAGATTAGCTTGACCCTGCTTTAAGATTTCCCTCAATTAGATAGTTGCTTTATGATATTCATTAAAAATCAAAATTATGAGATAGATTTGCTTATATTTTTGATAGATGATATTCAAATTAAAGTAAATATTCGAATATAATTTTGAAACTGAAAGAAAAAAAATAATATTCAAACTTTTGTAAATCTGATTAATATGATAAAACATCACAACCAAAAAATAATCTGTTTACTTTTCTACATTAAAACCAATAAATATTATCGTTAGAAACAAAAAATATTATTAATTTTTTTATATATTATTATTAAAAAAAATGATTAAGTGTAAGTAAATAGTTGGTCTTAGCAGACGTTCGTGTCAAAAAAATAGCAAGTGTTAAAGTGTCAAAAAAATACATCACATGTTCGTTTGAAAATAAAACAGAAAATTTATTGTACAGAAAATATTTTTAAATAAATTAACTAAAATGAAACTATGTTAAAAAAAATTGAAGTAATGAAAGCTTTCGTCATCTGGGATGGCAAAAATATGAATTTTTTTTTATATTTGTCAAATTTTTGCCAACTGGGTTGACAAAAATCTGATGGTGGTTTTTTTTTGATGTTTGATTTGTGTTGAATTTTGGGTTTCATTTTTTTTTGATGGTTTTTTTTAAAAGAGTGCTATTTTTTGTTTTATTTATGTTTAGATTTAAAAAAAATTATTGTAACAATAATTTTTTAAAATAAATTAGGAAAAAATGAAATTTAACATCCAAAATAAATATATGCTATCATTGAACATCGAAAAAAAATGTCGTATGAAAATTACGTCTGTCGTCGAGCAGACTTCGAGCGACAATAATTATTTGTTTGAAAATTGTTTTTCGTCAAACCATAGGTCGATATGTATGTTTTTTGACGAGTGCAACACAATTCGTGTAGAAAGAATTTTTATCCGAAGCAAGACGCACATGTTACAGACAAAAGTATAAAATTTAAAACTTTAAAGTATCATAACTTTTTACTGAGAGATCGAAACAAGGCCCAGCTTGTGCCAAAATGACCGTAATAAAATATACTATGGGATAAGTCGTTTCACCGTTTGACAAAAAAGTTTTAAAATCACAAAAAAAATGATGTTTTGACCTCCAAATTTTACTTTCGGTAATTTTATAATCGTAAAATATATTCTTGGGTATATTTTTAAATTTACTTGATGATAAAATTATCTATTTATAAATAATTTACTAATCGTAATAAGATCGATTTAACGTTCGATTACGGTAGAAACTTTAAGGGTATGTTTGGAAATTATGGGAGTAGCGGTTATGAGGTATTTTTAGAGTATTATGAGGGTCCGTTACTGTATCAAAAATAAACAATCAGTTCAAAATTATCCCAAAACCTTTGAAAACACTGTTACCAACAAAAAATAAATTTAAGAATTTTGTCAACTCAATGGGCGAACTATTTCCTTACTGTTTCAAACTTTTTTAATTTTAACTAATTTATTTAAAAAATTATAGGAATAGCAAATTTTTACAAAAATAAATCAAATTAAAAAAAAAATAAAGCAAATAAAACTAAAACCAAACCTATACTGGTACTCTCTGGTTTGGAGAACGGTTTTTGCACTATCCATGTCAAAAATCTCTGTGTCTGTAATTTGTGATTGGCATTTTTGGTTTGTGCATTTTTCTCGGTTCTCTCGCAGGTATTCTCTGGTTTGGGGAACGGTTTCCACACTTTCGTTTCCACCAAAGTGGTATCAGATCCAGGTTCTAAAATTTCAGAAGGGTGTTAGGAGTTGATAAGCAAACTAGGGAAGAGAGATAGACGTAAAGTCGGTGCCCATGGAAAACCTGAACGGTACCAACTATCATTACTGGAGGAGCAAGATGAAGGATCTGCTATTTGTCAAGAAGCTGCATCTGCCAGTATTTGCTTTCGAGAGACCCAGTGACAAATCCGAAGAAGATTGGAATTTCGAGCATATACAGGTATGTGGGTACATCAGGCAGTTCGTTGACGAGAACAACCACGTTACTAGTATTAAACACACGAGGACACTGTGGGATAAGCTGAAATCTTTGTATCCGAAGAAGACCAGAGTAAATAAATTATTCTTGATCCGGATTATGATGGGTCTGCGGTACAAAGATGGAACGTCTATTACGGATCACTTGAGTGAGTTCCAGAGTGTGGTTGACAAGATATCCTCGACGAGAGTTAAGTTCGACGATAAGGTTCATGGACTATGGTTGTTGTGTACATTACCAGACTCGTGGGAGACCGTACGATTGTCTATGATCGCTTTTGTTTCGGAAGGGGTAGTCAGTCTGGAGTTTGCCAAGAGAGGGGTACTGAATAAAGAGATGCGAAGACGTTCACAGGGCACTTCAACCACATCCTACTCAGAGGCATTTGTTTCAGAGAGGCACGAAAGGGGTAAAAGCAGGGGTCCAGACGGTGGCAGAAACAAAAGCAGGGGATGGTCCAAGGGTCGGTACGAGGACTCAAAGTATTACCATTGTGGCAAGAAGGGCCACATCAAGCGGAACTATTTCGCTTGGAATAGAGAGAAGAAGGGAGACAAGGGGAAGCAAAGTGAGAATACTACAGCGACGGCCTTGACACATGGAGGCAACGTGATCAATGTAGGTGATGAGTATGAACCTCGCCTACGATGACAACTCTTGGCTGGCGGACTCAGGTGCTTCAGCGCACGTATCTCAAAACAGGGCACTATTTACACAACAAGCGACTATAAAGTGTTAAAGATGGGTACTGGAGATGTATCGAAGGTGATTGCCATTGGAGATATGCATTTGAGGACAAAGACGGGTGTAGTTCTTATTCTCAAAGATGTCCGTCATGTCCCTGATATCCGTTTCAACCTGGTGTCGGTTGGAAGGTTGGATGACGAGGGTTTCTTCGGTCTCTTCGGGAATAATCAGTAGAAGATTTCCAGAGTGTAACACCCTATTCCGCTCAAGCGGACTGCCGTCTCAAACGGCAATCGTGCAGCTGTCCCGACCCGCTTTGCCTCGATCAAGAAGCAAAGGATATCCAGACTTATCCCTACAGGAATCCGGCTTGGACTTTCAGAGGCTCGCTCAGGCGTATCGCTCTACCAAGGCGAATCATCGCTAAGGTGGGTGGCTACGGTGAACTTGTCTTTGCTTAGCCAGCACACATAAAATCTAAAATATTCATGCTAGTCGCTAGGTGAATCACCCTTTGCATGCTAATAAATCCAACGCACCTAGCTAAGGGAATAATCCCAACTTGTATTGCTTACTAGAACATGAAAAAATGAAATATTGCTTATATTCAGACCCTCGCATGCTAAATCCCCTAACGATTTCACCTCTCGGCTTACCTTCGGGTCCGAGCAACGTGCCTGCTTACGTTCCTTAGAAACGCATGCTTGTCTGCTTAAATGATGCCATATTTTCATCCAAATCTCGGAAGACTACTACGTAGTCGTTCCGTGCCTGAATGAACCTGCATGTATCCGGGACCGTTAGGTCACCAAGGCAATTCCCGAACCAGGGAATCTGTACCCTGACTGAATAAATCACTGAATCATAGCTCGTGGAGCAAACTACTGAATCAACAATCTTGCTTCAACAAGTTCCATATATATATCCTGACTAGAACTTGTTCCTGAACCTGACCCTGACCTGCATATCGTGGACAACTTGTTTCAAGTGAGATTCTCCTGATCTCTGTTCCTGTGGATGGTCTCCGGGGCACCGGGCCGATCCGATCCGGACAGGAACCCCTGTTAGTCTGCCTGTTACGGGCAGAATGGCGTGTAGCGCCTGTGAACTTATCCTTCACGCCATTCTTGCTCACAGACTAAGTAGCCGCCTGACTCGGAAGGAATGACCTGTAGCGCTCCTGATCCGTGCGTTGCTTTTTATTTTCTTTCATGTGCTACACCTGTCCTTTATGGCTATGCCAGCGACTCCTGTTCATATAGATAAGTCATCCTCGCTTAGCGGCTATCCGCGTGCGAGTCACTGCATCGCATCAATGAATAACTGAACACCTAAACGATCATGTTAAAACGACCCTCGTGCTTGCATATGCTTGCCTCCTGAATGTTTATACATGCCTCTGCTCGAATTTATACTGTTTGCCCAAATAGTTGCTTTGGACAGGGAAGGAGATGGTAAGTTGGTAAGTCTCGCCGTGTTTCCTCTAACATCGCACGGTGCACTGCCCGACACGTTAAGCTATTCAATGTTTGCATGAAACTGATCCTAAGGCAACTAGAAAGACAACTTAATAGTCTGTATTACGGAACCTGTATTACGTGTTTGGATTTGTCGAGCGGGCGAGTAGCTTCCCCACCAGTGCATTCAATGTACTGATAATCCATCAGTTTGTACGCAGGGTGCGGGAGAACCTCGTGCGGTGTGGACGCCTCCAACGTGCGTGCTAAGGCGTGGACAACACTCCGAAGCAACGGTGCGTCCGGGACTGAAGCGCTTATACAAGACATAAGTTGTGAACATCGCCTGACCATCGCCTGTACATTTATTCCACAGTTGTAGCCACTTGGCACGCTTTTACTGTTTCAGAGAGAGGCTTGAGCGACTTGTAATCTCGGCTATACGCCGCCTGTAATACATGTTTCATATCAATAAAGAGATTACTTACTTGTTTCGATGCTTCTGCTATATTGTCGACTCAGTGAACCTGTTACCGATCGCTATGCGTTCCTAAACTCCACTGCACTCGGACAATCTGTGCGACTCTGTGGCTTAGAACTCTTGCCGCCAGCCAATGAACCATGGCCTTGCACGGGCGTGGATCACGCTCGTACGGCATCACGCCCGGATGGGTTAAGCGATCGTTCTGCAGGAGCGCTGGCGAGGGTGATTCCCGCCTAGCGGGAACGGCCGATTGCCTGCGGGAGATCGGGGCGTGATAGGTTGGTATCAGAGCCTGGCTTCTACGCCTTTGGACTTCGATTCGATATCTCTGTTTCGAAAGCTCGTTCGTGGGTTATGTGCGCGCTCTCTCTCAATGCCTCGATGGGATGTTCCAACAATAAGTCTAAATACTTTCAAAATACGTTTTGAATGATATGCTTGCTTGTCTGGTTGTATGCTGCGAGTGGCCTTTGAGCCAACCTGTGCGAACCCTTGAGAGTATCGCTAGTAGCTTGTCCTATTTTCACTAACCCTAAGTTTGGTTGAATGCATCTATTCGAGGGACGCCTTGAACTAGTGCACCATCCAAGACTTAAGAAAAGGTGAAACTCGAGTGCTGAGACTTCGCTATCACTAAGCTGGTTGACGTGTTCACACTAGAAATGCATGTCGAAGGTGCGCACGATCCAGTCTAAGCGGTATGCTGATTTTGAAGCTTGTGCAAGTGAATATCCAAATAAACAAGTAAAAATGACTTGTCTAGGATTGCCTCAACTCTAGATTACTGCTTGTCCTTAGTAAGTCTCGAGGACGAGACTTTTCCTAAGTTGGGTAGGATGTAACACCCTGTTACGCTCAAGCGGACTGCCGTCTCAAACGACAATCGTGCAGTTGTCCCGACCCGCTTTGCCTCGATCAAGAAGCAAAGGATATCCAGACTTGTCCCTACAGGAATCTGGCTTGGACTTTCAGAGGCTCGCTCAGGCGTATCGCTCTACCAAGGCAAATTATCGCTAAGGTGGGTGGCTACGGTGAACTTGTCTTTGCTTAGCCAGCACACATAAAATCTGGAATATTCATGCTAGTCGCTAGGTGAATCACCCTCTGCATGCTAATAAATCCAACGCACCTAGCTAAGAGAATAATCCAAACTTGTATTGCTTACTAGAACATGGAAAAATGAAATATTGCTTATATTCAGACCCTCGCATGCTAAATTCCCTAACGATTTCACCTCTCGACTTACTTTCGGGTCCGAGCAACGTGCCTGCTTACGTTCCTTAGAAACGCATGCTTGTCTGCTTAAATGATGCCATGTTTTCATCCAAACCCCGGAAGACTACTACGTAGTCGTTCCGTGCCTGAATGAACCTGCAAGTATCCGGGACCGTTAGGTCACCAAGGCAATTCCCGAACCAGAGAATCTGCACCCTGACTGAATAAATCACTGAATTACAGCTCGTGGAGCAAACTACTGAATCAACAATCTTGCTTCAACAAGTTCCATATATATATATATCCTGACTCGAACTTGTTCCTGAACCTGACCCTGACCTGCATGTCGCGGACAACTTGTTTCAAGTGAGATTCTCCTGATCTCTGTTCCTGCGGACGGTCTCCAGGGCACCGGGCCGATCCGATCCGGACAGGAACCCCTGTTAGTCTGCCTGTTACGGGCAGAATGGCGTGTAGCGCCTGTGAACTTATCCTTCACGCCATTCTTGCTCACAGACTAAGTAGCCACCTGACTCGGAAGGAATGACCTGTAGCGCTCCTGATCCGTGTGTTGCTTTTCATTTTCTTTCATGTGCTACACCTGTCCTTTATGGCTATGCCAGCGACTCCTATTAATATAGATAAGTCATCCTCGCTTAGCGGCTATCCGCGTGAGAGTCACTGCATCGCATCAATGAATAACTGAACACCTGAACGATCATGTTAAAATGACCCTCGTGCTTGCATATGCTTGCCTCCTGAATGTTTATACATGCCTCTGCTCGAATTTATACTGTTTGCCCAAATGGTTGCCTTGGACAGGAAAGGAGATGGTTAGTTGGTAAGTCTCGCCGTGTTTCCTCTAACATCGCACGGTGCACTGCCCGACACGTTAAGCTATTCAATGTTTGCATGAAACTGATCCTAAGGCAACTAGAAAGACAACTTAATAGTTGTGCACGGAACCTGTATTACGTGTTTGGATTTGTCGAGTGGGCGAGTAGCTTCCCCACCAGTGCATTCAATGTACTGATAATCCACCAGTTTGTACGCAGGGTGCGGGAGAACCTCGTGCGGTGCGGACGCCTCCAACGTGCGTGCTAAGGCGTGGACAACACTCCGAAGCAACGGTGCGTCCGGGACTGAAGCGCTTATACAAGACATAAGTTGTGAACATCGCCTGACCATCGCCTGTACATTCATTCCACAGTTGTAGCCACTTGGCACGCTTTTACTGTTTCAGAGAGAGGCTTGAGCGACTTGTAATCTCGGCTATACGCCACCTGTAATACATGTTTCATATCAATAAAGAGATTACTTACTTGTTTCGATGCTTCTGCTATATTGTCGACTCAGTGAACCTGTTACCGATCGTTATGCGTTCCTAAACTCCGCTGCACTCGGATAATCTGTGCGACTCTGTGGCTTAGAACTCTTGCCGCCAGCCAATGAACCATGGCCTTGCACGGGCGTGGATCACGCTCGTGCGGCATCACGCCCGGATGGGTTAAGCGATCGTTCTGCGGAAGCGCTGGCGAGGGTGATTCCCGTCTAGCGGGAACGGCCGATTGCCTGCGGGAGATCGGGGCGTGACACAGAGGTTCGATGGTGATTGCCAGAGGAAGCAAGAGGTTCGTACTCTACTATATGGAAGGGAGTGCACAGGGGGCACAGGAGGTTAACGTAGCTACTATGCGTCTACTGAGTTATTGCACAAGCGGTTCAGCCATATCAAGGAGAAGGGGATGAGCTACTTGGTGAACAAGAAGGTGATTCCAGGGCTAAATTCTACAAAGTTGGAGAAGTGCATGCACTATTTGGCGGGAAACCAAAATATGGTGTCTTTCCAAAGTCATCCAAGTTCAAGGAAGCCGGCGTTGCTCGAGTTAATTCACTCGAATGTCTGCGGTCCTATGAAGGTAAAATGCATTGGTAGGGCTTCTTATTTTGTAACATTTATTGATGACTATTCCAGAAAGGTTTGGGTCTATGCCTTAAAGACCAAGGATCAGGTGTTGCCTACTTTCAAAGAATTTCAGGCCTCTGTTGAAAGGAAGATGGGCAAGAAGCTGCTATATGTTCGGTCGAATAATGGCAGTGAGTATATCGGTCCCTTTGATGCTTATTACAGAGAACAAGGGATACGACACCAGAAAACTCTACCAAAGACACCGTAGCTCAACGGTGTAGTGGAGCGGATGAACATGACGCTAATGGAGAGGGTACGGTATTTGCTATCAGAAGCAAACTTGTCAGACAACTATTGGGGTGAGGTACTTTACACAGCTGCTTATGTTATTAATTTATCTCCTAGTACTCCTTTATAGGGTGATATGCCTGACAAAGTATGGTACGACAAAGAGCCGTCATACAATCACTTGCGAATGTTTGGTTGTAAGGCCTTCGTGCATGTACCGAAGGATGAGAGATCCAAACTTGCGCCAAAGACGAGGCAGTGCATCTTTGTCGGCTATGGTCGGGATGAGTTTGGTTATAGACTCTACGATCCAGTGGAAAGAAAGCTCTATAGAAGCAGGTATGTGGTATTCGTCGAGGATCAGACCATGACCAACACTCAGGATACCGAGATGCCTTCTGAGGCTGAGAAATTGCCTGAGTTAGAGTTATTTTATTTCGAGCAGTTTCCAGAGGACATCACAAAGGATCCAGTTATGGGGGAGCCAGTACATGGAGTTGCTCCCAACCTTGATCATCAGCCTGCTGATGGTGGTGAGGGTGACCCTCAGGAGGATGAGCATGCCGAGGAGGTAGTTCCTGGAGGGAAGGAGGCTGTAAATATACAGCCAGCACCAGTGGTTCCGTTGACGAGGAGCGATAGAGAACGTCAACCATCTATGAGATACTCACCGGGTGAGTATGTGCAACTGACTGATGGGGGAGAACCCGAAAGTTTTGCAGAAGCTATGGAAGACGAACACAGGCAGGAGTGGATAGAGGCCATGTAGGAGAAGATGACTTCCTTGGAGGCCAACTCTACTTATGATATGGTATAGTTGCCAAAGGGCAAGAAGGCTTTAAAGAATCGTTGGGTGTTTAGAGTGAAGCAGACAGATGGGTGGTCAGCGAAAAGACGTAGATTATAATGAGATATTTTTGCCAACCGTCAAGCAGCCATCTATTCGGGTGGTGCTAGCATTGACAGTCAATTTCGACTTGGATCACTACTAGAAAAAGCGGGATTAGCGACGCATTTTAGCGACTCCATGTAAAAACATCGCTAATGAAAATAAATTAGCGACTCCATGTAAAAACGTCGCTAGACGTCGCTAAATGGCGACATTTAGCGACGTTTAGTGACTTTTATTAAGATTTTAAAAGATTAGTTGCTATAAGTTCAATTAAGGTCGCTAATATGTCTAATTTAGCGACGTTTAGTGACGTATTTAGCGACGTATATATTAAAAATATTTAGCAACGTGTTTAGCGACGTCTTTGACGTTGCTAAAGCTTATTTTAGCGACGTTGTTATTTGACGTTGCTAAACGTCGCTAAATTTTGGTTAATTAGGGCTCGGTTTTCTTTTCACCCATCTGTCAAAATATTCGAAATTTTTGAAACTTTCGATTTCTTCCACCCCCCCTCTCCGGCGACCGACTCTCCACGGCTGCGGCTACTCCGGCATCCCCCTCCTCCTTCTCGAGCTCTAGGTAAATCCTAACTCTCTCTCTCTCTCTCACAGGACACACATATAACACTGTCACAACACACACTTGACAGACACGACACACACACACACAGACCTTGACAGACACACACGACACACACAGACACACACACACACACACTCACACACACAGACGCAGACACAGACACAGATACAGACATGACACACACACATACTGACACAAATACTGATCAGGACCTAGGGTTAGGGTTAGATTTTTTGACCTGGGGTTAGGGTTAGGGTTAGGGTTAGGGTTTTTGATCAGGATTGATTCCTATATATCTATTTTATTCAATATTGTCAACTATTAGTTTATTCATACAATATTTGATCTATTGGATGTGTCCATGTGAATTGAGGGTTGGTATTATGGTGGTGTGGTGTATGGAGGAAGTATCCTAGAGTATCTTGGTGTTGCACACCAAATATTTGTGAATTGGACTAGTGGTTGTGTGTGTGTGTGTCTATTTATGCCTTAGAGTATCATATGATATATATATGTAAATTGGTGTATTATCTATTTGCATATGAGAGAGTGTATGCATATATAGGTGTATCTCGATATATATATAGATAGGTATATAGCTACTGTTATCCGTGTTGGTGTTCATAGTGTCTTCTAGCTGTGCTTGATGTGGGAGAGGGTAGAAGAGTCAAGTTGTGTGTGGGTGTCACTACTGAACTATGAGGCTTCAGGAACTGAACTCAATTAAGTTTGGCCTAGTGCATTAGGCAAGCTGGCAATGTGTTACAGTGGTGTCGGGTTGTCATTGTGAGGAGGGGATTGGTTCCTGTCATCTTCTACAGTGGGAGAGTGTTGGTGCACACTTGAGCAGCATCAAACACATGCATAGTTGACCAATGACAAGGCAGCAACAAGCACTGCTGTGAGCCATGGCAGTAGCTAAGGGCAGTTGGAAATAACTAAGTGAAGGGAAGATTTAGCCACTACAGCAGCAGTGCAAAGTATCAGAGGTTGCAGACTTAGTTAGGGTCTGCAGGCATGTGTTTGGGTTAAGGTATAGACAAGTATCGGGTAGGTATTCACAGGTTACTTATTGCATGCCAATACAGCCCTTAACTGATATTGTGGTATCAGGGATTTAATTAGCAAGAGTGATCAGTGCAGTACAGTTCAATTAGAGCACAACAGTGCTGTGAAGTGAACTGATACTATGGTATCAGGGAGGAGTGACTGCATTGGGTTATAGTCCAGTGAGCAAGTATAAGGATGAAGTGCAAGGTGCCAGGCCAAGGGTAAGAGACTTTCAGTGTGGATAGTAGAGTACTTAATATCAAAGCAGAATATCCTAGTAGTCCAGTATCAAATGGGAGTAACAAGTGTCTGGGACCAAGGTATTATTGTTTTAAAAGCATAAAAAATATGCTGTAGAGCTATACGCAGCATTTTAGTGCTGGGCTACGTAAAATATGACTTAAAAGCCATCGGCGTACAACAGGCTTTGTCGCTAGCACAGCGTAAAATATAGGCTCAAGGACAATCCGCGTAAAGCAGTATTTCTAGGCTGCTTCAGCGTAAAAAGGGTATTATACCGCCTCTATGGCGTAAAACTCATCTGCCTTTAATGCAGCATGGAAGTGTACGAGGAACGCTTCGTATTCCTCGAATGAATCTGTCAGATCATGCAGTGAACCTGACTCCTGACAAACGAGTACTGCACAGCTATCCAGACGACGGCTGTAATGATGGTACAGCACAGAGACCCAAACCATCGTTTAGTGACGTTTCCTTGATACAAAGTACTTTTATGCATACAAAGGAATATGCTGCCTAGTTTTACACAGGCAGATATGAGCTTTTACGCTCAACAGAAGACAAAACGAACTGCCACGTCAAAAGCTGCTCTTCGTACAGAGCTCGAGGCACGTCTCTGCATTTAATGCTCAGAATGGTGGCAGATCTTCGTACAGAGCTCGAGACATGTCTCTCCATTTAATACTCAGAATGGTGGCAGATCTCTGTATTTAATACACGAGATTTGATTATATTTTCAAAGACTGGGCAAGCCATAATTACGGCTAATACGTCTGCATCATCACCTCTGCACATTACGCCATCAGGCTATTTTCGGCTATAGGAGCACGCTGTACGCTATCTCCTTGGAATACGCCACCAGGCTATTTTCATCTATAAGGAGCACGCTGTACGCTATCTCCTTGAAATACACCAACTCAGGCTATGTTTGCATTTGCGCGTGATAAGGCTATTTTTATGCTCAAGGCCTCAGTCAAAGAAGGAGGAACAGCTATCTTTTACGCTAGCTACCTATCCATATAGCATCAGGCTTCTACGCCTATAAGGCTTCTACGCCTATTTGGCTTCTACGCCAACCTGACAACTATTTGGCTTCTATGCCATGGTGACAGTTATTGGCTTCTACGCCAACCTTTTCTACGCGAGGGGCAGTTACCTACGTGGCTTGCATGTCGTGATCTTTGCAGTAGTTATACGCATTATCTCTTAATGGGACACGCGTCACACGCTTATTCAGAAGATCATCTATACGTGGGTGGCAGTTATTATAACCGCCCCATAAAAAGTGCTATACTCTCCACTATCCGGCTTCTACGCCGACTGGACGGTTATTTTCACTAAAACCCTATAAATAGAGACCTCTATTGACAGAGGTCGAAAGGTCGGAAATTGATTTTTGAGAGAGAAGAATCCAGAGCACAGACAGAGAGTAGTGATCGACAACTTTGGCATCGAGCATCCACTCCTTCTTACAATCTTTGAAGCTTCTTCGTCTTCTACAGTACTTCTTCATCATCGTGTGGTCCAAGGGACAAAGTGATCGACTGCAGATCAGACTCCTATAGCAATATTTACCCAGATTAAAATTTGTACTTAACATCCTCGTATAGGATTAATAGTACTTCTTGTTTGTAAACCTAAGAAAAGATTTTGTATAATCCTAGTTTTATTTCTTCCGTTTATTATCAAACACAAGATGGCGACTCTGCTGGGGAACTCTTTCTCATCTGACGAGAAAGCAATTTTTCAACACGATGCAATATCAGTAGGATCAAAGAAGAAGACCTTGGTCATCCAGTTCGACCAGTCTGCCTACGAAGATATGCTTCGAGCAGGGGGTAGCTCTCACTCTCTCTCTGTTCAAGACAACAGGAAACTACGTAAGGTCTGGATGCCCAGAACATCCCCTACCGTTCCTGCTGACTCTCCGGTTTCTCCGACCAGCCAAGTCGTAGCTGCGCAACCTTCGCGCTCCGCGCGTAAAACTCTGTCTCCCGTCTGTGACATGGCAGACAAAACTTCTGACAATGTCTCAGTGCTAGTCCAAAAGTCTAAATCGTGCTCTGTGCGTAAAACTTTGTCTCCCGTCTATGACGTGGCAGACAAAACTTCTGACAAAGCCTCAGTGCTAGTCCAGAAGTCAACTCCGCGCTCTGCGCGTAAAACTCTGTCTCTCGTCTGTGACATGGCAGACAAGATTTCTGATAATGCCTCAGCGCCAAATCAGAAATTCCAATCGCGCTCCGTACGTAAGAATGCATCTGCCCTCTGCAGAAAAGCAGATGGTCCCTGCAATCTACGCAAGAGAAAACAAGTGGCGGACTACTCAACTTCTCGGCCTTTACACTAGCAAGAGAAAAATCTGCCCGCTCTCAAGATTACGCGAGAAGCGGATGGCCGATTGAGGGCTTCCTCAATTTTACGCTAGTCTGAGCAGATCTCCAAATTATGCCAGGTTAAACCCCTCAACGTAAAGAAAGCCCAATTTGTGGAGAGACACACTCCTCGGGGATTATCTGCTACTCAGATGGCTAACCTGTTGTATACAGTTGGCAGGAGAAAAGTTATGGTTCCCAATATCCGCATGCCAACTGATGTAAACAAGAGGAACAAGCCATCTTCTTCTTCTTCTTCTTCTTCTGTAAATCCTCCTGACTTGCGTGAATATCTGATCCAGAAATACAAGGATAGGGTATCTTCCAACATGTCTATTATGCCTCCTAGGGAGCATTATTGTAATAGTCATAGGATTGTAGTTAATTATTGCTGTTCTGAAGCAAAACGGTTGATTTTCGACCGCTTGAACTACTCTCTGTCTTTCCAGGAAGAAGAGCCTGCACATGTATCAGTGAATATGGCTTCGCACGTTCCTAGAGGAAGGTCGAATTCAAGATGTCATCCCTCTAGAACTCCAAGCCAAAGGAGATTCGACAAGCTCCTTAAGAACACTGAAGCTGGGGTATTCCGAAACACCCGTTCGAGGTCACGACAACCTGCTTTGTATTCTTCTGATTCCGATATTGGGGGTCGCCAGTTTCTCGAATCAGATGCTGAAAGTATAGAGTCATTCTCTACAGAGACCTATACTAGCCCTTCAATGACATCCAGAGAAATGGGAGTCTATGCCATTGAAGATGAATACGAAAAAACTTCCTCGTCAGAAAGTACCGAGCAACGCATCGCTGTGTTGGAGACATCTCTAAAAGAGATACAGTCCATGATGGTAAATATGCACCAGATGATGCTGACTCAACACGCAGCTGCTATAACTCAAGCATCAGGCCCTCCGACTCAGATACGTGTGGGGGTGGACTTACCACCATCCAATGCGAATCAGGAGCCTGCTCTAGATCAAGAGTCAGCAGCTTCCCCATTTCCTAACTCGAAGAATATACTGCCTACTGTTAGAGTTGTAGTACAACCGATCCCTCATCACTCTGCAGTCCTTCCACTTGCTGAAGATCCAATACAGGCAGTGCAGGAATTGAAAGCCCAATTTGATGCTTTGAAGCACAAAGATCAGCTCAAGAAATTGGGAATCAACCAGCCGTACCCAGCTATCTGGGACGAGGTCCCTTTCCCTCCTAAATATAAACCACAGACTATGGCTTTGTTTGAGGGAAAGATATCACAGAGCCAGTATATGAACTACTTCAGTATGATGACTGTGTTATTACAAGGGAATGACGCCCTCCTCACTCGGGTGTTCAAGGGCTGTCTCTCGGGAGTGGCTTATCAGTGGTACCGTAGTCTTACGGACAACTGCATTACTTTCTTTAAAGATTTCAAGACTTTATTCTTCGCGCGATTCTACGAAGGAGGTATGGACATGTCTATGTCCTCTCTCATCGAAGTAAAGCAGAAGGAAAAAGAGAACGTTCGTACTTTCATCGAATGTTTTCGTCAAGCCACTTTGTAAATGCCTCCCGGAGTTCCAAACTCGGCATTAGTGGACATTTGCAGAAAGAACCTTCTTCCGGTGATCTCGATGTTCACAGGTCCATATCAGTCCCATGATTGGCCCTCGTTCATCATCTCAGCAGTAGCCGCTAAGGACAACAGTCGGAAGGCACGTGATAATGGCATCATGATCTCTGCTTCCGATAGAGGCAAAAGGTCATCCTCCAACAGCGACCATCCCCGTGGTTCCAAAGGAAAAGAAGCTCTGGCGATCAATACATCCAGGCCAAAGACTACGGCAACCACACAGACGAAATCTGGGACTTCCAGGCCCAATGAAGTGTACTCTTTCGACGACGATGATATTCCGAGCATATTCGAGTGTCTCGTCAAAAGCGGCAAGATTACCCTCCCTGAGGTGAAGCGGCCTAATAAAGTTGGCAGTACTAATAACCCCAAGTACTGCATTTTCTATAGGTACATACATCACCCCACAAAGGCATGTTATGTACTGAAGAGGAAGATCCAGGAGTTGATCGATGCTAAGGCCATCACTCTGCGCAACAGCGAGAAGACGATCACAGCCAACATGATTTCCCTACAATTTGGCAATCTACCTCCCCAAGAAGTTTCGGATGGTGTTGTACCTATTTTTTGGACAACGATGAACATCGTTAATCTCCCTCCAGCCAGAGGTCAAAACCATGACCTGGTACCACTAACTACCCAGCGAGGCGAGATTATGTGGGTTCATCCAGATCTGGTGTCAGAGATCGAAGAAGAGACTCAAGCTGCTAAGGCTAAGTCTTAGAAGAACCCAAAACGTAAACCATGTCACATGGTTACGGTACACTCGACAACAGAAGATGAGGTTTTGGCTACTGGAAACCGTTCAGGGAAAGCCTACCTCAAGGACTATGGAGGAAGTCAGGAAGAAGCATCGGCAGACGCTCCAGCGGCCAAGCCTTCAGAACCGGAACCTGTCATACCAGAGGCCGGTCCTTCGAGACCAACTTCGGCAGACAAGGGGAAGCAAAAGGAAGTACGCTTCGATAAACCTTTGAAGAATATTTAAAGCAAAGGTTTAGAGAAGCCGTATAACTTCAACATCCTGGCCCAGTTGGCTCATACACCAGCCAGATTGTCCATTTTTGAATTACTCAGGCTCTCTAAAGACACTCGTCAAGCCTTAAGTGAAGCATTAATGCAGGCGGAGGCATACTTGACCCAGCTCAAGTCCCCTTATGAAGAACCTGTGGCATGTCCTCAATGCCATAGTGTGATGGAGGTGGTCCCGAATATCACTTTCACTCAAGATGACATGCTGTTGAAACACAATAAGCATGACAGACCGCTCTATTACACTGGATATATCGGTTCCATGGAGGTTGACCGGATTCATATAGATCCGGGATCATCGATCAACATCATTCCTCATAGTCTGCTCAGACCGCTGAGGATTTCTACCAGCGAATTGGCTTACACTACCACTACGATCGTGGGTTTCAACGCCAGGAAAAGTAAGCCGTTGGGGAAGATTCATCTGAGGATCCAGATTGGCGACTTCAGATCAGTGGCTACATGTTATGTCATTGATTCAGAGGTGTCCTACAATATTCTGCTAGGCAGACCATGGATCCACGACCACAATATCGTACCTTTGACTCTACATCAATGCTTTAAATATGTAGATGCCCAAGGAACAGTACAAACAGAGTTTGCTGACCTTAACCCGTTTAAAGGAGTAGAATCCTACTACTCTGATGCCATGTTGTACACCCAAGACTACATGGAGGAGGTGTCAAGCAAAACAGAGGAGGAGTCCTGCCGGGAGCTAGAAGAACCCTCTGCAGAACAACCTCTGTCAATCAAGGTGAAAGGGCAAACTACTCGTCCGAAAGCAACCCATGGCTATCCACCTGAACAAAACCAGGTCAGGAAAAGGAGGTAATCCTCTAGTGATCACTTTGAACCAGAAGCCTCCACCATTGGTCATCAACCTTCGGCGCAACAAGCAGCCGATTGATGTAAATACAACCTGGAACGTGGTTTCTAATGATAATAAAATCCTCTTTTTCAGTACATTGATGCTCAAATTCCTGAGCAGGAATCCTCTCCCCATAACGATATAGAACTTATAGCACAAAGATTCTTGAAAGCTATAAATTCCTATCATCCGTATGTGTGGGAAGTAGCATCATCATCTAATGTCATCACAACATATGGACCACATGAGGATTCTATCTTCATTGTCCCGCCTACTCGCAGTAGTCAGCATTCAATAGTCTTCGGTCGCATGCGCAATAAATTGACTGTACAAGAAGATTCTCCCAATGACAATGCTGGTAAAATACAGGTTCACAGATATAGCCCGCAAGCTTTAAAGATTATGCAAAGTATGGGTTATGACTTGAAGCTGGAACCAGGTCTCAACTACGGAAAAGGCAGACGAATGCCGTTGCACGGTGATCCCTACTGTCAACGAACTCGTTTCGGGTTAGGGTATACCACCTCCCTTGCAACTTCTGAGTCAAATAAGGATATCTTTTCCTCTTCTCAAGATGGCTCACCGTCCTCCGGCTCATTATATGATGATCCCGAACGAGCATTATCAGTAAATGCGGTATTGACAGATTTTCTCGAAGCAGACGAACAAGAATCTGAACCATTTGAGAATGACTCTTGGGCTCAGCAAATGGATATACAGTGGGAACTCTAGTTCGAGCAGAGAGAACCTCCCATTGAAGATAAAGTTATCCAGATTGATGTCGGGGATAAACTTTTGCCAAAGCCGATATTTATCAGTAACAATCTTTCCAAAGAAGAAAGAAAAGAAATAATCCAGCTGATAAGAGAATATATCGACGTCTTTGCATGGAATTATGAGGATATGCCAGGTCTCGATCCAAAAGTGGCTACTCATAAGCTCAATATATTACCCAATTCGAAGCCTGTGAAGCAACATCAGCGCCGGTTTCGCCCGGATATGATGGACGCCATCAAAACTGAAATCAAGAAGTTGATAGCCTGCGACTTCATCCGGGAAGAACAACATCCCGACTGGGTCGCCAATATTGTCCCGGTCATGAAGAAAAATAGGAAAGTACACGTCTGCATCGATTACCGAGATCTGAACGCAGCCTGCCCCAAGGATGAGTTTCCTCTTCCCATTACAGACATCATGATCGATAATACATGTGGTTTTAAACGCATGTCCTTCGTGGACGGATTTTTAGGATACAATCAAATCAAGATGCATCCTGAAGATGAAAAGCATACTGCCTTCCAGACACCATTGGGGGTATATTGCTATACGGTCATGCCCTTCGGACTGAAAAATGCCGGAGCTACATACCAACGAGCTATGAGTAACATATTCTACGAGCATTTACGTAAAACAGTAGAATGTTACGTAGACGACATAGCCGTCAAAAGTCGCCACAAGGATAATCACATCCAAGACTTAAAGAAAGTATTCGAGTTGATGTGCCAACATCAACTCAAAATAAATCCTACAAAGTCCTTTCTGGGTGTATCAAGTGGCAAATTCTTGGGATTTTTCATAACCGCCAAAGGCATTCAAGTGGACCCTGATAAAGTCAAGGCCATTTTAGAAATACGACCACCCCGTAATCTGAAAGAACTCAGAGGATTTCAAGGTCGTCTGGCTTATATCCGGAGATTCATATCCAACCTCTCTGGGAGATGTCAGCCTTTTTCTCGTCTCATGAAGAAAGGTGTATCCTTTGTATGGGACGAAGCCTGTCAGCAAACGTTTAATGATATCAAATGCTACCTCACTAATCCTCCAGTTCTTGTGCCTCCCACCATAGGGAGACCATTCTTGCTGTATGTTCGAGCAATGGATCATTCTCTGGGAGCTCTCCTCATACAGAAGAACGATGAGGGTCATGAACAAGCTATCTACTATTTAAGCAGGATGATGGTCGGAGCTGAACACCGGTACAATCCAGTAAAAAAAGAATATTTGGCCCTAATGTTCGCCATTCAGAAAATGCGATACTATGTTACAGGCCAGACTATTCATATCATTTCCAGGATCAATCCTCTTCGGGTATTGATGAACAAGCCAAGCGTTCTCAATTCCCGACTCGTGACTTGGACGATGTTATTAACACCGTATGATATGGTGTACGTCTTCCAGAAGTCCATCAAAGGCCAAGCATTGGATGATTTTCTAGCTGCTCATCCGATTCCAGAAACCTCCGAACTATACGAGGATATTCCAGACGAAGTTGCAGAATATAATTCTGTGATGGAGAGTGAGGCATGGCAACTATTCTTCGATGGCGCCTCTAGGACTGGTCCCAGGGGAAACATGGTTTCAGGAGTAGGAATTGTCCTGGTTACTCCTGAGAAACTCGTCATCTATCGAGCATATTCTCTTAGCGAGCCCTGCTCTAATAACGTGGCAGAATATAACGTTCTACTAATCGGGCTCCAAGTCGCTAAAGAATTAGACGTCGAATACCTGAAAGCTTTCGAAGATTCTCTGTTTATCGTCAATCAAGTCAGAGGAATAAATAAAGTCCAAAATTCAGACCTTATCCCTTATCACCAAGTAACGATCGAAATAGCCATGTCTTTCAAAGAATTCTTCCTAGAGCATGTGCCTCGATCTCAGAATCTGGAAGCTGATGCCCTAGCCAGTCTAGCTGCAGATTTAGCTATTCCTATAAGAAGGCAGAATTCGGTAATCCTTCTTAACAGAGATTTATTCTGTGTGAAAAACAACTTTCACATAGAACGCAGCTACGCTGTGAACATAGATCTTCCAAAGAGAGACTGGAGAAGTCCCTTTATAGATTTTGTAGCATATAGAATCTTGCCGGAAGACCCTAAAGAAGCAGTATCTGTCAAAAGACGATCATTATGCTTCTATTTCGATGCGTCTTCATATTGTCTATATCGCCGGACTTATGACGGACTATTATTACGATGTCTCTCTGGTGATGAAGCACAGCGGATTATCCGTGAAGCTCACGACAGCGTATACGGAGCGCATCAACCCGGTCCTAAGCTACATGATCGTATCGGGAGGATGGGTTATTACTGGCCTACTATGATCACAGATGCAATAAAATATGCAAGATAATGCAAAGCTTCCCAGGTTCATGCAGATTTTATACATCAACCTTCTGAACATTTACATCCTACAGTAGCATCATGGCCTTTTGAAGCATGGGGTACGGATATCATTGGTCCTATTCAGCCGTCTTCTTCTAGAGGTCACCGGTTCATATTAGCTATTACGAATTATTTCTCCAAATGGGCAGAGGTGATCCCCCTCGCTGAGGTAAAGATATCTAACGTGATCAGCTTCATTAAGCATCATGTCATTTATCACTTTAGAATTCCTCAAAGGATAATTCATGACAACGGGCCTCAATTCATCAGCCAAGCGTTCTACCGATTTTGCGATAAAAATTGGATACAAAATATGGCCTCTACGGCATACAATCCTGCTGCTAATGGTTTGGCGAAAGCTTTCAACAAAACCATTATCAAACTCTTAAAAAAGTTTGTCTCTTCGAACAAAAGAGATTGGAATGAGAATCTAGGAGAATGTCTCTGGGCATACTGCACAACAGTACGAGCACCAACGGGTTGCACCCCATTCTCCCTATTGAAATCCAAATTTCGTCACTCAGAATAGCAGTAGCTAATGAGTTGACTCAGGAAAATAATGATTGACTACGGCTTCAAGAGCTAGAAGGATTAGACGAGAAACGTCTCCTAGCTCAACAATGCATTGCGTTCTACTAGGTACGTATGTCCAAAGCTTTTAATTAAAAAGTGAAGGAAAGGGTGTTCAAAGTTGGCAAGCTAGTTCTAGCCGTACGAAGGCTAATGATCATTACTCACAAGAGTAAGGGTAAATTTCAGCCCAAATAGGAAGGCCCTTATGTGATCGAGACGACGTTCTCAAACGGTGCTTACAGATTAGCCAAGCCTAATGGAGACTTGTTAATGGCTCCTATCAACGGCAAATTCCTGAAGAGGTACTATGCTTAATCTCCTTTTCTAAATGGAGTATGGTGGAGATCTCATTCTGACAATACTACTTCCAAAATAAAACTAGTTGGAGCATATTCTATCATGTCCATATAACCTCTGAATAGATATGTTCAACTAATTTGGAACTTCAAGACCTATCACGTCCATATTACCTCTGATTGTGTTTTGTGTACAAATTTTAGTTGGAGCATATTCTATCATGTCCATATAACCTCTGAATAGATATATCCAGCTGAAGCTTACCGAAAGTATATCACGTCCATATTACCTCTGATATCACTTTCACCCTAGCCTGTCATTTATATTCCAAAATGATGGGTCTACAAAGTCAGATAAAGTCTCTTTATTATTCCCAAAAAGAGCAAAATTACATATGAAAAAGCAAAAAGGTACATCATTTGGGAGAAGCAGTTAAGTCGTGAATCTGCCGTGCCAGAGCAACCATTCTCTCATCCCTGGAGTTCAAGACATCGGTGCGAGCCCGCTCCAACCTTGCTGCATCATTGTTCAAAGCAGATAGCTCGGACCGAGCACGTATAAAGCCTGCGTGGATGACACCCACATGTGTCAGGTTCTGCTGAGCAGTCTCCATACGATCCTTTAGTACATCTCGGGTTGCTGACAAAGAGAGAGCCTTCGCTTCTGCTTGAGCGAGCTCCACTTTTAATTTGCGGACCCTCGCTGTCTCTTCCTCATATTCGGCTTTGCACTGAGTCAGCTGGGGAATGACATACTCCAATTCGGTAAGCTCTTGATCCATCTCCAGCTGCTGTTCCTGGACGAATTTGTTCAGAGATTCCAGTTGCCCAGCAAGCTCTATAGTTAAGGAGTCATACCTAGCTTGAACGAGACCGTCAATGTTGCCTCGAGATAGCTGCAAATAATCGTTAATGGGTTGTTCCAAACCATTAACTATCTGCTCCAGTGTGTCAGCTTTTCCAGTGTCGTTGAAATCTCTGATCGACACTATCACAAACTGGGAGGGCCTTCTCAGAGCCTTGAAGCCTAGATTCTTCTCCATCACCATTGATATCAGCATTTTCAAGGTGGTATAGAAAATACTAGTATACTGCTCAGTCAGCATGGCTAGATCCGAATGGACACTGGGAGTGGCTACAATATCGACAAATTCCCCTCCAGGAATGACTGCAGACGATGTTGCCACAGTCGTCGCCTCAACAGATGGTGCGATAAAAGAAGAAGCGCCAACAACGGACGAAGTGGTCGGTGTATTCAAAGGAGGCATTGTCGTAATGACAGGCTCATCCTCCTCTCGAGCTATCAAAACTATTTCGGGCGAGCCGGCACCCGAAAATGTTTCCTCTTCGAAGTCGGGCACCTCCATGTCATCGGCAGGAGCTGAAACAGAGCCAAAAGGCGTGTCAACACTGCCCTCTCTGTAGATGTCTTCCCCTGAAAAGAAGACAAGAGAAAGTTAATATCAACCTGATGTTATTTTTTGCTAAAAAACGGCATAAAGATGATATTTACCCATGGCCGATGGTATATATGTCTCGTCGGTGGCCAGTACAGTTAAATCATTTCTTAATGATGCTAAGCGAGCTGTCATACCTGGAGAAGGGGGTGTGTCAACTGACATTAGTAGGTATTCTTCCAAGTCTTCACCCAGATCCAATCGAGGTTCATCAGGTAGAATCTCGCTGGGTATACTTACGGACGCGGCAGGGATTTCTCCCATGGCTTATCTGGATAAAGATATCCTTATTTTGCTCGACCTCGAAGGCGATCTCGTACCACTACCTGAAGGGGTAGTAGCGACAGCAGCCTCAAGCAAAGATTCTCCGGTACTGCCAGCCGGAACTGTAGAGGCTCCCTCTCTAAAAGGCGAGGAACCTCTAATCAAAGGATTGTCCCCAACAGGGGAAACAACAGGCTCACTTCTAGGAACCTCAGGGTGGGAAGTCCTGACACGATCACCAACCGTCTTCTTCTTCTTACGAGGGAAAGTCTTCTTCAGAACAGGAGCCCTTCGCTTACCAGAGATAGCCAGAGGCCCTACAAGTGGAGGTATTTTGCTTCTCGGTACTGCCAACAAAGGTTCATCTGGATTGACAGAATCCTCACCCTCGTTAGAGAAAACTGATGGGACTTTATCTCTTCCCGCTAACTTAGAAGAGGGCATCCTAAAACTTCTACGCATATCAAAATCGCGATGGAAGGTATTGGTTGCAACATAAAATTGGGTATACGAATGGAGGATGCACAACTCCATAGAGAGTGAAGTCACGGGCACAGTAAAAGCTGCTCTAGTACAACCCATTATGAAGTACCGCCATCCTCTCGCTCCATCAATAAGTCCACCCCTGGACTTGAAGCTGGTGACGGCATTGCCCACGTGCAATTGGTCATACACAAACTGCCTGGCGAACCGACTAGGCAGGTAGGGCTCCAAGAAGCATTAATCTTCACTTCTGTATAATAAATGGGAAGGTCTAATACAGACCAACCAATTAAAAGCTTCAGGAGAAAGAATTGTCTTTCCTTCACCTGAGTCCTTAAGCTTGCTCCCTTGTTGATTGAGATGTACAGAGGGGACGGTGCAAAAGAGCTTCCAGCTGTGACTAAAATTTAGTGCCCGTCGACAGTCTAAAACTGTGGTCATGTTCCAGGTAGAATTCTTGAAATTCAACAAGAAATTACTCCCCGAACTACTGCCAGGGCTGGGAGACATCACCCTGGGGTTATGAAGAATTAACCATCCCATCAAGTACAGGAACGGTAATTCTATCCTAGGAAAGCTGTCACGCCGAGTTTCATCGACAAGCAGCCCATCGGTAATGGCCCTCAGGCCAGCTTGTATGCGGCATACCATGGCAGGGAGCAAGCCCAGTCTTGCCCCGAACACCAGACGCACGGCAGGCCATAAGGTGTTACAGTGAATACGATCCGCAGATGCAATGCCGGGTACCACCAGTCGGCGCAGCCATATAGAGAGAAAGCCAGCCAGTTGAGCTTCCTTGGACAGAGGCCTGCGGTAATGCCTCAAATAACTGTAGGCTTTAGTGCCCGCAGGATATTTCCCTATCCCTTCGTCGAGAATCTGATCTGAAGCCCCAGCGTCTTCCATAAGATCATTGACTACCTGAGCACTAAGCACGCTCAAAAAGCTCAAAGGCCTATCCTTGCTATCTATGACTTTGTCTGGCTTAGCAGTCCTAGCCTGATGAAAGAAGAGGTAGGACGCCCATTTGTTGGTATGAGCCAAATCAGAGGGCTCATTATAAAAGGCGGTGCACGCTAGATAGTGACACATCAGCTCCTGGTACACTACCACTACCCGAGGGTCTGTATCCCCCAACTCCCAGTTTGTGGGAATATACTCTTCATAAGGAGTATCCCCCATTGGCAGTCTTGAAATCTCTGCCATTTCGTGAAGGGCCAATCCCAACTCCCCCAGTGGAGTGGCAAAAGTCCCGGTGAGCGAGATATTTCGCTCCATCAAAGCCAGAAACAGGTTGGGGTTGAGAGGTAACCCAATACTGGTGGCATTCACAGCCGCGTACAGACCAATGCTCTCCAGCTCAGTCTGAAAATACTTCAGGGCCCAGTCATCTAAACGAGCCCATCGAAGATTTGCAGGGGTAACCCATCCATTGGTCCGAGGATTAACCTTGGGGTATACTCCTCCATGACCCATGAAGTTATTGCAGAAATTCGGTAATTGGACTGGTTGGAGCAGTGAAGTGTCTTCACTCGGGACACTGCCAGGATACAATCCCCTGAATGGCATGACCAAGCCGGAAGGGAGGCTTACAAACGACCCTTGGTCAGATCCTTTCTGGTAAAATATCTTCCCCGGCTGGCCGTGAAGATTGGGAGTCAGGGTCCACGACATCCTCCTGGGATGTGTGGCATGGAAGAATGCCGAGATAGGATAATCTCTCAGCATCCTGGGCAGATACAGGACCAAGCTCCCGGCAGAAAAAACCCAGAGTTCTTTCTTGGGCTTCGTCTGGGATTGTTTGTCAATCATATCCCCGAAGAGAAAAGCAGGTTTTATATATTGTGTCCCGTCTATATACGCCAGGGGCTCTCCGTTGATCATGCTCAACAGCATTCGCTCTCCTTGAGACGATATCAGGATTCCCCTTCTTTCAGGATATTAGGGTCCAGAAATAGAAAATGTCACATGGGACAAATCCTCCAGGTAATTGGAATGCAGCATCCCAGCAGCAGAACCCATCACCTCAGCCAACGGAGATGCATGCAAGTTAACAACAAAGTGCAAGTAAAACACGTCAATTTTTATACTAGACCTCATAATCTTGCAACTTATGCCAGAAAGCAACAGTCTATGCTTTTACGCCAAGACTGTAAAAACTTGACTTTTTACGCTGGAATCTCATTCCAAGGCGTAAAATTCAAGATTGGCAGTATACACAAAAATCTGACAATCTGTGTTTTACGCCAGATTGCCAAAGTTTGAGTTATTATGCTAGAATTTTCATCCAGAGCGTAACACTCAAAGTTTGTAGTATACGCCAATTTTCGACAGTCAAAGCTTTTTATGCCAGACTGCGAAAATGTGGAGTTTCTACGCTGACACATTAGAAATGTGGGCATAAAAGATGAAACATCTCTATGCATCATCTTCATCGAAGAGGCTATCAGCACAGGAAATGACCTAGCGCGTTCACGTACAACGTGTGCGAAGGGTTTTCTTCGTTCTTGTCATCTCAAAAAAATCTTTACCTTTAACGCCCGGTGCACAGCTCGTTGGTGGGACACTTTGTTCAGAGCGGGGCTCGCCCTGCCGACGGGAGTCGCTCTTTCTTGGGCAGAGGAGCGAGAAAAAGAGGCAGCCTTCTTTCCCTTAGAGGAGGAAATTGGTTTTGGGGCCATTGCTAAAAACTCAGAATGCTCAGAGAAGAAATGAAGGAGAGAACTCAAAGAGACGAAAGTTTTCTTTTTTTCAAAAGACAGGTGAATAGTCTTCTCTCTGAAAACCTTGGGATATATATAGAGTTCAGATGGACTCCTCGAATCCTTAACCAAATCCGATATTTAATATTCGGTTATGATTGGGGACTACGTCAGCCTATTACTTAGGGAAGGCGGACAGTCAGCGAATTCAAAAAGTTTTCGTGCAGAGTAGATTCTTGATTTTATGCCAAGGAGCTTTTTACGCTCGGTAGCTACAAATCAACGATTTTACGCTCAGAGGCTATAAGTCTATGGTTTTATGCTCGGATACTTTTACGCTCGGTAGCTTTTACGCTCGAGAGGCTACAAACCTACGACTTCACGCTCAGAGGCTACAAATCTATGATTTCACGCTCAGAAGCTTTTTATGCTCAGAGGCGACAAATCTACGACTTCACGCTCGGAAATTTTCTTTTCAGAAGATACAAATCTACAGTTTCTATGCCCGGATGCACTTATGCTCAGCAACTTTTACGTTTGAGAGGCTACGAACTTATAATTTTATGCTCATCTACATTACAGATCTATGACTTTCCGCATATCTGAAAATACGCAGGCCAGAATATGCGTATATCTGAACAAATCTCAAGGAGGTCAATTGTAAGGGTTCACACAGAAGATGCTCCTTCCTGGCCTCAAAATATCCCAAGTACCCAAAGCATACAGAGTTCAGCATTAAAAATGACTCTTCTCCTTGGGTCATTGGAAGTTCATCCAAAATCCAGTCTGAATATTTCCTCTATAGTTCAAGATGGCAACTCAGTTTTGACAGCCATTTCTTGCCCTATTTCAAGGTATTTTCGAGAAATCATTCTTGAAAATGACGGTCTGAACAAAGAATTCTTCTTATCAGAAGTGATAGTTCAGAATTCTACGTAACTCCTCGTTCGAAACAGCAGTACAGTTTGAATTTTTGACTTAAATGCTAAACAAGCTTTCTACGTATCTTCAGTTATGCGTAAAAGACAGGACGAGACCAGATACTCTTTCTATCAGAGTCGGCATAAAGTCTTCCAAACGTGTTGAAGCTACACATATTTAGACTTTATCACAGCAAAGAATATGACAAAATCATCAGATATACAAAAGAAGACGATTTTATTAAATCATGATTACATATGAGGGAAATCCAGTCTACAAAGGTTTTCTTTATCTTCATGATTACATATGAGAGAAATCCCATCTACAAAGGGTTTCTCATCCTCACTTAAAGATCATGCCCAAAATCTGTTCTGCCAGGTTCTCGCATTGGGGGAGATCTTTATCCGTCTTCTGCAGCAGTTCATCGACTTCCACAGTCGATGAACAAGAAAATGATAAATGGCGGGAGGATACAAAACTGGGCCTGTATAAATTATTCAAGAGCCCATCCTCCATACGCCATGACAGATTGAGTTGAGATTTTAGACCCAACTCAATACTGGAAGACAAAGCTAGTTTGTCTGCTCTCGTCCACGAACAACGGGAGAAAATACAGCTTACAAGCTATGTGGTCTAATGTGACCCTTTTTCTCTCTTGGACGAATTGCCATATGAAGTTGTTGATTATCCCGAGCAAAGGAAGCTATGATATCCTTCAATGATCCATCATTGCAGAGGATATTTGCTCAAAGATGCCTTCTTTTTCGGCTCCTTACATGCTGGAAGAACATGATCTTCTTCTTCCTCAAGTCGACCTGACGAAATTTGGCAATCATCTCTGTGTGGTGAAGGAAATATGGGAAGAACAGGGTAACTCCTCAGCCTTTATATAAGCAAAAGAGAACACACCGAATCCCAACAAATCCCTAAAAATCTGCCAAGAAATTATCCTCGAAGAACGAGTCAGACTTGACACAGATAGTACTGTCTTAATTCACTGATATTCACACAGTTCCTAATATATTTTGGTTTACAACTGATGACTGATACTTGGCCTGTATTTACCCAGTGTACTAGAACTTTTCCCCTTGTTGCTGCTACTGTGTCCCTTATTCAATTATTTCTACTACCATCATATACCAGATAATGAACCCAAGGGGGTTGGCAAACCCAGAAATACAATTCAGTATTGTTTTTTCTATAAAATTAGCGACATTTTTAGCGACATTTAGCAACGTTTAGCGACGTTCATATACGTCGCTAACTACGTCGCTAATTAGTGATGCTCTTAGACGTCGCTAATGACGTCGCTAACGAAGTCGCTAAAATTATTGCTGTACGTCGCAAACTGCTGACATGGCAGTATTGCCAGGTCATTAAAGACGTCGGTGTAACGTCGCTATAGAAGTCGCTAATTAGCGATGTTTAGCGACTTTATTAAACATCGCTAATTAGTGACGCTGATGTCACGACCTAATTTCGTAGAATCAAATGAGGCATCCCCCGAATCGTGACCGCCGTGCGGGCCTGGAGTTGCGCCCGCACAAGGCTTTAATGATTTGCATAGCAAGCACATATTCAGAGTACGCAGATAAATTGAAACACAGATTTGAAACATAGAAAAGTTCTCTTTATTGATAATGAACATCTATTACAAACTCCTGAACGAGTCAGCTAATATGCCGAACGGCTTATAAAAGGGTTGACTCAAAATGAGATAGCAGTCCTGTACATTACATCCCTTTATAAACTCAAAATGATAAAGACCTCCAGGCTGGAGGATCGCTTTGCCACGGAGCTGCATTTGTGTATGAAGAGTTGCAGCTCCTGTCTTCAAATGCTTCAGGGGGCGCGGTGAAGTTGCGCCAACAGTTGGACTGGATCGGGTAGACGACTTCGGCTCCTCGCTCGGTTCGCCTTGGTAAGGAGAACCTGTTTCAACGAGGGTCAGCATATCAAAACATGCTGGTGAAGGCGAGCTAGCCTGACTATACCAATCAATACGTTGTTTAGTGAAGCATGCATATTTTTGTGGGTTTCTATCTTGCCTTAGTTCATTTATAAGTAAGCAGCATATTGAATTTACTGAAAATGAATGTGCCACCATTTGGTGGATTTTACCTGACCGTCTGAATTACCTGCACAATACTTACCATGCCTTCCCTGCCACGAAGACACAAGTTAGTATGCAACAGGTTTAAATATACAGTGGATCACTGGCTAGGATGCCATAATGGACCGTTTAGTCATGAACGAGGATGGAATGCAGCGAAGATTCAGTAGTGGCTGCAATCCATCCCGTTCAGATACAGTAGACTACAGTGAGTTTCGTCCAGATCGGATCGGTGCCAGTGCCCCAGCGACCGTCCGCAGGAACCAGTGACCTTGTGCACAAGTTGTCCGTGATCGAATCGGTATTGTTTCATTAAGCTAACAGTTCATGCAGTTGAGGCAATGCCAGTTCAGGACAAGCAGTATTATGATTCAGTTGCATAGCCTCTTGATTCAGTATATTTCATAGCATAATTTAAAGAAGAACAAACATTCTAACTTGTATTTATGCATATGATAAAATGCCCCAAACGAACAAGCATGCAAGTAAGTAACCGTTCACAGTTTGATTGACAAGCAGTATTAACCAAGTCTATTCTCTTTTATCTTGGTTTCTTTTATTATTACTTGGTATTGTTTGATCGGGGCGAAGGAGTGAAGCTTGGAAGCAGGGCTAGCTAATCGGTTTGGTAGCCACTCACTTAGATTTTTGGAAAGAAGAAGGAAAGAGGCGCTTCACGACTCCGCTCGTAAGCCACCTACTGCTCGTTCACCTGCACACGAACAGCTCGATTAATACTTCTTCCTCTCTTTCTAATCTCGGAATAGAAATGCAGTTCAATGAACGAAAACAATGAAAACCATCGAAACCGTTCAAGGAAAACAAGCAAATTCCAAAACCAACTCAAAGCATGAAAGCAACAAGCGACATCAAAAACCGAGGCAATAAAAGATAGCAGCGGAGAGGTCCCTCCTGACTCTGCCGCTAAGCCGATCCTTGGGGCGCAGTCCACTGAATATGGAAATCGATTCCGAAGAAACAAATCCATAACGAGGACGAGTTCTTAATTCAATCTTTCCCGATCGAACGATACCGTCTTGTGTTTCTTAGCCGCGATCTTCGCACCGGGAGAACGGAGCGCTACAGCTGAGTCGCTAAACGTCGCTAAATTTAGCGACACAATAAAGTCGCTAAAAAATGTCGGCATAGCGACGTTTAGCGACATTTTTTATTTTAGTGACTTGCTTTTTTTCGATTTCTTTAAAACGTTGCTAATTACGTCGCTAAACTTACTTAGCGACATTTTTTGGTTATTTAGCGACGTCTTTAGACATCGCTAATTTGACTTTTTTTGGTAGTGGAGGTTGAGCAAATGGACGTGAAGACGACATTCCTTTACGGTGATCTTGAGAAGGAGTTGTACATAGAGCAGCAAGAGGGATTCTGTGAGAAGGGCAAGTCACATTTGGTCTGTCGGTTGAGGAAGAGCTTGTATGGTCTGAAACAGGCTCGGAGGCAGTGGTATAGGAAGTTCGAGTCATTTATGGGGGAGCATGGCTATGCACGGACGACATCGGATCATTGTGTTTTTTGTGAGGTAGTTCGTCGAGGATGATTTCATCATTTTGTTGCTTTATGTTTATGACATATTATTGGTAGGTCAAAATACCACCAAGATAGCAGAGTTAAAGCGCCTACTAGGCACGACCTTCTCTATGAAGGATTTGAGTGCAGCGAAGACTATTCTTGGAATGGAGATCAGCCGAGAGAGAGAGTCCAAGCTACTGCACTTGTCCCAAAAAAATTACATTCACCGGGTACTTTAACGTTTCGGGATGGACGGGTCAAAGAAAGTGAGTCACCCCCTTGTGACTCACTTTAAGTTCTCTAAGGAGCAGTGTCCATCTACCGAGGAGGAGAAAAAAGATATAAAGCGAGTTTCATATGCCTCAGCCATGGAGAGTCTTATATATGCTTTGGTATGTACGAGACCAGACATTGCTCACGCAGTCGGCACAGTTAGCAGGTACACTTCCAATCCTGGAAGGGTATATTGGAGTGGGGTCAAGTAAATTCTACGATATCTTCAGGGTACTACCGATTAGAGACTTTTATTTGGTGGTGATGAGCCAAAGCTGGTTGGATATACCGACATTGATATGGCTGAAGATGTAGAGACGAGGTGATCGACTTTGGGCTATGTGATGATGTTTGCTGGTGGAGCAGTATCGTGGCAGTCGCATTTACAGAAGTATGATGCCTTGTCGACGACAGAGACAGAATACATTGCGACGACGGAGGCTTACAAGGAGTTGCTATGGATGAAGAAGCTGCTACAGAAAGTTGGGCTAAAGCAGGAGCAGTATCCTTTACTTTATGATAGTTAGAATGCTATCCACCTTGTGAAGAACCAGACATTTTATAGTCGATCCAAGCACATTATTACCCGATATCATTGGATACGGGATATGGTTGACAAGAAGGAAGCGGCGTTTGAGATGGTTTATACAGATGACAATGGAGCAGATATGTTTATAAAGGTTCTACCAAGAAGAAAGTTTGAGTACTGCAGGCGGATCGTTAGGATGACGACCCCCTCCACATAGTTGTGAAGGGAAAGATTTGTTGGAGTGGGTGGGGTTCCCAACCTATGTGGAAAATATCCCAGAGTAGGATTGATTATTCTACATATAATTAGAATACCTTAATTTATTTGGATTAGATATTGCTAAATATAATAGGCATATCTCAATGGATATGGATTGGATATTCCTATATATAATAGGAATATGTTAATGGATTTGGATTGGATATTCCTATTTATAATAGGAATGATAGTTATGGGTTTGAGTCTATATGTAGGTGTCTCCTATCCATAAAATATATCTCTCTCTCTAAAAAAAATAGCAACAAGGAGAGAAAAGAAGGCAAGAGTGCCATTGCAACATTGGAGAGGAGAAAGAAGGATTAGAGGTCATTTCAAAGAAGGAGATCAGTTTCGACTATTTTTCGTTGTCTTTCTTCTTCGTGGTTATAATATATTTTATGTTCCAAAAGGGTTGTGGTGATCCGTTTGGATCGGTGAGAATTTTGTAAGGAGTCAGTGTATTTCTTATTCTATTAGTGGAGTCTTTTCAGGATTGGACTCCGATCGTCCCGTGGTTTTTTCTGCAAGGGTTTTTTACGTCAAAAATCTCTATGTCTGTGATTTGTGTTTAGCATTTTTGGTTTGTGCATTTTGCTCGGTTCTCTCGCAGGTACTCTCTGGCTTGGGGAATGATTTCCGCACTTTTGTTCCCAATACCTCTGTCAACTGATATGAGAAATTGGTTTTGACGACTGGAGGGTGGCAAGAATAGAAGAATATATTAGTACACTTACATTCTCAGTCATCATTAAAGGCCAACCTCATGGATTTATCTCCATCAACAGAGGACTTCGGCTAGGCGATCCCTTATCTTTGTATTTATTCACCATCATTATGGAATATTTTACGTGCTTAATGGAACTCTGAATACATAGACAAAAGATTATACCTCTTTATAAAATGGTTGCCCCAGCTGTCTCACACCTGATATTTGCGGACGATTTGTTGGTTTTTAGTCAACCTATACATTCGAGCATTCGTAACCTGACGATGGTTCTGGCAAAATTTGGTCGCTTGTCCGGACTGGAGCTGAATAAAGATAAAAGTCGAGTATATTTTAATTGACTTTTTCAAGATCGTGGGAGACTTCAAAATGCTATTCAAATCGAAGAAGGGGAACTGCCGTTCAGATACTTGGGACTTCCACTAACAATATAATTTACCAAAGCTACAGATTGTAGTAGCTTAGTGGAATTTATACAAGGCCGTTTGGAAGGGTGGCAACAAGCTCAAATGCTTTCCTTTGCAGGAAGAATATAACTGGTACGGTCGGTAATTACAGATGTCATTAACTACTGGATGCAAGCTATTATGCTCCCGGCCTCAACAATACATATGATAGAAAGGCTATGTGCCAATTTTGTGTGGTAGGGAGGTATTCACTCTATCGCTTGAAAGGATATGTGTAGACCAAATGATGAAGGTGCGGTGGGCTTGCGAAGCCTAGAAATGCTGAAGGAAGCACTGACCATAAAATTAGCTTGGCGATTCTTGGACGAAAAAAATTTGTGGGCACACTGGATGAAATATAAATACACGACAAAAACCAATTTTTGGACACTAAGTATTGATAATAATTATTCAATGAGTTTTAAAGCCATACTCAAGCGTCGAAATAAGTTGAAGAACTGCATCACAAGGATAATTTCTAATGGAGAACAAATTAACCTAAGGCGAGACCCGTGGATCAACTATCAGTCAGCCATTGACCTGTGGGATGGACGATATACGAACAAATAGGACAACAAGAAAGGGTGAATGTACTACTTGCGAGTGGACAATGGGCACAGTTGCAAAGTCAGGTTGGACGGATGCTAAAAATACACGTACAACACATGCAGATAAGCACGTTGGAGGAGGAAGATTACTGGTGTCATGACCCGATTCCGTAGAATCGTTGGGGCGTCCCCCGAACCATGACCGCCATGCGGGCCTGGGGTTGCGCCCGCACAAGGCTTTAATATTTTGCATAACGAGCACATATTCAGAGTATGTAGATAAATTGAAACACAGATTTGAAACATGGAAAAGTTCTCTTTATTGATAATGAACATCTATTATAAACTCTTGAACGAGTCAGCTAATTTGCCGCACGGGCTTTACAAAAGTAATGACTCAAAATAAGATAGCAGTCCTGTACATTATATCCCTTTACTAAACTTTCAAAATGATAAAGACCTCCGGGCTGGAGGACGGCTTTTCCACAGAGCTGCATTCTTGCTTGGGTTCTAGCTCCTTTCTTTAAATACTTCAAAAGTGGCACGATCAGGATGCGCCTACAGCTGGACTGGATTTGGGAAGACGACTTTGGCTCCTCGCTCGGTTCGCCTTAGTGCGGAGAACCTATTTTAACGAGGGTCAGCATGTCCAAACATACTAGTGAAGGCGAGCTAATCGAACTATACCAATCAACACGTTGTTTTAATGAAACATGCATATTTTGTGGGTTTCTATCTTCCCTTAGTTCATTTACAAGTAAGCAACATATAGAATTTACTGAAATAAACTTGCCACCGTTTGGTGACTTTTACCTGTCCGTCGGAACGACCTGCACAATGCTTACCATGTCTTCCCTGTCACGAAGACACAAGTTAGTTTGCAACAGGTTTAAATAAACAGGGGATCACTGGCTGGATGCCATGATGGACAGGTTATAGTCTCAAGGAAAATTGACGTGCAACGCGGGTGGCGATCCCCGCTGCATAACATTTTGCCGGGTAACATACGACTATACATACGTTCCGTTCGGATCGGATCGGTCCCAGCGCCCCTGTGACCGTCCGCGGAACTCATACAATCCTTGTGCACAAGTTGTCCGTGATCGAACGATACATTTATAAGTTAACAGTTCATGCAGTTGAGGCAACACGAGTACAAGACAAGCAGTAATACATGATTCATTTTGCATTGCCTCCCTGAACAATTATGCGCATGCAGTGTGTGTTATATACTTAGCATGATTTATAGAATATTTGCAATGAACTAGCATACAATAAGATAACAGTTCACATATTTGATTGACAAACACAATTCCCAAGTCTATTCCCTTTTTATCTTGCAGTCTTTTAGTTATTACTTGGTATCGTTTGATCGGGGCAACATGAATGCATGAGTTTTAGGTATGAAGACTGGAAACAGGGCTAACTAATCGGGATGGTAGCCACTCACTTAGATGGTTGGAAGGGAGAAGGAAAGAGGCAATTTAAGACTCCTGTCACGCCCCAGTCCCAAAATACCGAGGGACTGGATGCGCGCCAATGGCCAGCAGCACGCACCGATGGACAACCCAATCTAATGGATCCATCAGGGTATGCTTAAGCTGTAGTCTAGCAATTTATAGAACCAATAATATAGGTCACAGACTAATCTATCTCATCCACAACAGATAATCACAGAATAAATGCCAGAAGTAATGCAAATGGAAATAAATAAGCAATAAGAGTATCTCGGGGAATAATCCGAGAATCAGTCTGTTATATTTAAGGAAATAGACAGGAAATAAATCAACTGGAAATAGAAATACTGAGTATATGAAGCCGGTGCTCAGGAGAAGTCTTCGGCAACTATCTCGTCCTCGGTTCCTGGTTCTGCTCCAAGGAGTGCTCCTGTTCCGTACACCTCGGGGTAGATCTCTTCAGCTATTCCTGGGGACATAATTCGGATCCAGGTCCTCAGGGGACAGCAAGGTACAGAAAATATAAGCCAAAATAAATACAGTGCAGCAGATAATTAAACAAGAGGGTAAGCTATGTAACCAGCTAAGTGATATGCAATATGAGAGCAGCACTAGAACTCAGGCTGAAGCCACTACAAGCTCTGTGTCGGGGAGCCGGTAGCGGCAATAACTATGAATTACACTATGAAATATACTATGTTTTATAATATCAGCCTGTAGTCTGTGTGTCTCTCCCCACCCAATGTAATCCCACGTCTCATGTCCACGATGCCTCATGTCCATGTCACGCACGATTATAACTAATGCAGCAAGTCTGATAGCTATGAATCAAATGTCTATGAATGTAATATCTAGGTCATAAAACATGTATCCTATACAGAATCACCTTGAATGTCTCAGGAAGACTCTGTCTCATGGAATAGTGTCAAGTGTCCTGGGTTCTGGTGTACTTGATAAGACAAGTACCAAGAGTAAGGGTATCGAATATCCATCTCTAAATGACGTACCCAACACCGCGTACGGGGTTGGCATCCGACTATGATCGGACACTAAGTACGTCACACGTTTCCTAGGTTAAGCAGTTAAAACAAGTTTACATATGAATCTACAAGAAATCAAGTAAAATACTATGAAAAGAATCACTGCGAGTTGACAAGCTTTACTTGCCCACTGATGCATAATTAAGTCCAGAAAATAAATAGCAAGCTGCAGGGTTTGGCAAGGTACACTTGCCTGTGGTTCTGGTTCCAATTGCGGCTCTGACTTCAGCTTGATTTGCAGGCGGTACTCCGGTTGCTAAAATAAACATCACCATCAGATCCAGAAAATATCAATCAGCTAGAAACGCCTGTCTTTGAGTCCAATTTGGAGACAAGGGCAAAAATGACAATTTTGGATCAAAACGGGGTCCACATATGGACCCGCTTTGCACCAAAAAATGTGTCAGGGTCAAAGGTCTCCAAATTTGCCAAACTTAGTGTCAACAGGTCAGGAACGATGATACGAACCCAACGGAACTTCCAGAATTGGATTCCGATGAGCCGATCACAAAATCGCCCGTCGAACGGGGCCTATGGGGCCCACGACACGCAATTTCGTCAACGTTCTCAGAATCGAACCAAACTTGGGTCACAGGACCAGCGTATCGCTACGAGTCCGATGGCGCAAGTTTCGTTTCAATCCGACGTGTGTACACAAAGTTAGGTCATGATTCAGAAAAGTCGGATACGGGGCGTTGTCCGCGGATACACACTGATTCCGGTGTGCACGCACATCCGAATCAGCTTCTGCGAAATCTCACACGTCTGTATTAACGACGCGCACGTATCTGTAAAGACCGCGCGCGACCAAGTCATCCCGTTTGGCGGGGCATACCCAGTTCCGGGGTGAATCGGGGCATTATTTTTCCTGTTTTTGGATCGAGGTGTGCGATCACCACAGGACGCGATGCCCCGAGCGGTTTGTCCGAGCACCGAGAGGGTCATACAGGCTTCGCAACGCAACTGACAGAATCGAAAACGGGGTTATGAGCAGAGAGATACACGTACCTGAACAGGGTCAGCAAACCCGAAAAGAACCGTGTCCGACACGTGTCCGGACACAAAGGGAAATTAGGGTTAGGGTTTAATGGACGGCGGAGGGGCGACGGCCGGGCTGAGGCGGAGGGGCCGGTGGCAGCGGGGGTAGCGCGGCGCGGCGAGGAGGTCGGACGGCGGCGCTGGCTGACGGCGGCGGCGCCGGAGCGGGCTGGAGCAGCTGCTACTGCGGCTGGGCGGCTGGGGAGAGGAGGAAGGAGGAGGACGGAGGAGAGGGCTGGGCGAGGTGGCGTCGATAGCGGGCTGGGCAGCGGTGGCGGCGGCGCTGGGGGCGCGGGCGGTGGACGCGGCGGGGAGGGGGAGCCGGAGAGGGGATAGCCTAGGGTTTATATAGGCTGGGGAGGAGGCCGGCTAGGCGGAGGAGGCGGAGGGGAGAGGGGGTCGTGGGGCGAGCGGGGCGGGCGGGCGGCCGGGCGGGGCTGCGCGGGAAGCGGGGTCACCGGAGAACGCGGGCACGGGCGGGGACGTGGGGGTGAGAGGTCTGCCGGGTCGGGTCTCGGGCGGTCCGGGTCTGGCCGACCCGACCCGACCCGACCCGCTAGCAATTGCGGGCTGGGCCCGGCCTACGGGCCGAGGGAATGGGCCGGGCTCTGGTGGGCCGAATTGGGCCGGGGTAAATGGGTTATTTATATAAAATAAATAATTAAATAAATAAAATAGAAATTAAATAAATAATTATTTTATGTGATTTAAAAATAGGTCCGGGGCCCGATAAATTCCAGAAAAATTACCCTAAGTCCAGTTTTTCATTTTACACCCAAAAATATTATTTTGATAATATTTTAATTTTATTTATTATTATTCAAAAATCATTTAATAATGAAAACCCTGTTTTTAATTACAGAAAATTCTCAGAAAATTCCAAAAAATTGAGAAAAATCCAAATTTAAAAATTCTTGAAAAATCAGGGGGTTTATAATCTACCCCCCTTAAGAGGATTGCGTCCTCGTAATCAAAGAATAACCGGTCAACAGAGATGACGCGGTCGCAAGTATCGTTCGAAACGCATCACAAGATACTTAGAAAAATACCGTTTTCCTAAAAATAAAAGTTATGCACTTTCCAGAGTTATAGCAAAAGAACTACAAATTTTAGAAAACAAGGTTATTATTAACAAGTTGCAAATTACTAGGTTGGGGCTGAGGTCACGAACCAATAGGCACGAGCTAAAACAAGACCAGAAACGGATAACTACGAATCACTTACGCGCATCAGCGTCCTGCACAGTCATCGCATAAGCTTGTCCTTGTCCTTGTGGTAGATTCCTCTGCTGCTGCTGGGCTTGCTGGAAGAGTACTGCTTGAGGTGCCAGAGGTGGCCTCGATGCTGGTAAAGCTGGTTGGTCTTCCCTTCGTGCTCCATCTCGATGCTGAGGATAGTCCTTGGCTATGTGTTGATTGGTGCCGCAAATCAAGCATAATCCCAACTTGCGTCTGCAGTCCTTCTCGACATGGCCTATTTTGCCCCAGTAGTGACAGGTAGGAAGGGTCTGCGAAGCTGTCCTGGGTGGTTGGTTCGTGTGAGATCTCTTTGCAGATTCTCCCGGTGATGCTCTGTCTGGTGCTGAGGTGATTGGCCGCTTGTGGCGAGACTCTCTCCTGGTGACACATTCCATGCGTCGGGCTGCAACGAGAACATCCGAGTAGGAGGTAGGTGCGACGGATCCGATGAGTCTCTGTAGCTCAAAGTTCAGTCCGTCGAAGAACTTTTCGGCCTTCTCTTCCTCTATCGGGATCAGGGTTGGAGCGAAGTGGCTCAAACGAATAAATTCTGCGTTGTACTCTTCCACCGTCATAGAGTCCTGAGTGAGGCGATTGAACTTGTCCTGCAGTTCTGATCGAGCGATAGCCGGAATGTACATCTCTTGGAAGAGTCTGGAGAACTCCTCCCAAGTGACTCGGTCTGGTCCGAGTCGCGTCTCCTCAGACAACCACCAGTGGTGCGCATTGCCTGTCAATTGCATTCGGACGGCAGTCATCCAACGTTCTCGGGGAAGCTCAGCTGCTTCAAGTTGATGCCGAATGTTGGTGAGCCATTCGTGAACTTCTGTGGGCTCCTCCTTGCCAGAAAAAGTGTGGGGCTTCAGTTGGCGAAAGTTAGTGATAGAACCCGTCGATGGCCGTCGAGCTGGTAGATTGGCCAGCTCCAATGCAGTTACGATGCTGCTTCTCAAGAAATTAGCCTCGCAGAGTTGAGCCTCGTGTTGGACTTGTTGCTGGGCTTGCATCATTGCGTAGATCATTTCGAATATCTGTTGCCCGTCAATTGGCTGTCCTTGTGGGAGTACGAGCGTTGGTGGAACGAACTGCGGCGAAGGCGGGATGTCATCGCACCGAAATCTGGAGGTAGGTTGACCTGCCTGCTGGCTCTGTTGAGTTGATGGAACTCCTCCGACTGGTGTCACTTCGTCGTCATAGGTGACACCTGTAGCTTGTGGTGTTCCGGCGGGAGTCTCGTTGCATTCTTGTGGGTCCATTTCCCTGTATCCAAAATAAACAATAAGAGGCGCACAGGAATCAAGGCAAGATACAAGTCAAAATTAGTTCGAATATGATACTGATATCAAAAACGATTCAAGCAAGTGGATGAGATCCTAAAAACTTATCCTATTCTTATTGCAAGCCTGTTCGGTCCCTAAGTTGAAACCGAACAATTTAGTCGTAGACCTGCATGGGCCACCACAAAAACTCTGTCACGCCCGAGTCCCAAAATACCGAGGGACTGGATGCGCGGCAATGGCAAGCAGCACGCACCGATGGACAACCCAATTTAATGGATCCATCAGGGCATGCTTAAGCTGTAGTCTAGCAATTTATAGAACCAATAATACATGTCACAGACTAATCTATCTCATCCACAACAGATAATCACATAATAAATGCCAGAAGTAATGCAAATGGAAATAAATAAGCAATAAGAGTATCTCGGGGAACAATCCGAGAATCAGTCTGTTACATTTAAGGAAATAGACAGGAAATAAATCAACTGGAAATAGAAATACTGAGTATATGAAGCCGGTGCTCAGGAGAAGTCTTCGGCCACTATCTCGTCCTCGGTTCCTGGTTCTGCTCCAAGGAGTGCTCCTATTCCGTACACCTCGGGGTAGATCTCTTCAGCTATTCCTGGGGACATAATCCGGATCCAGGTCCTCAGGGGACAGCAAGGTACAGAAAATATAAGCCAAAATAAATGCAGTGCAGTAGATAATTAAACAAGAGGGTAAGCTATGTAACCAGCTAAGTGATATGCAATATGAGAGCAGCACTAGAACTCAGGCTGAAGCCACTACAAGCTCTATGTCGGGGAGACGGTAGCGGCAATAACTATGAATTACACTATAAAATATACTATATTTTATAATATCAGCCTGTAGTCTGTGTGTCTCTCCCCACCCAATGTAATCCCACGTCTCATGTCCACGATGCCTCATGTCCATGTCATACATGATTATAACTAATGCAGCAAGTCTGATAGCTATGAATCAAATGTCTATGAATGTAATGTCTAGGTCATAAAACATGTATCCTATACAGAATCACCTTGAATGTCTCAGGAAGACTCTGTCTCATGGAATAGTGTCAAGTGTCCTGGGTTCTAGTATACTTGATAAGAGAAGTACCAAGAGTAAGAGTATCGAATGTCCATCTCTAAATGACGTACCCAATACCGCGTACGGGGTTGGCACCCGACTATGATCGGACACTAAGTACGTCACACATTTCCTAGGTTAAGCAGTTAAAACAAGTTTACATATGAATCTACAAGAAATCAAGTAAAATACTATGACAAGAATCACTGCGAGTTGACAAGCTTTACTTCCCCACTGATGCATAATTAAGTCCAGAAAATAAATAGCAAGCTGCAGGGTTTGGCAATGTACACTTGTCTGTGGTTCTGGTTCCAATTGCGGCTCTGACTTCAGCTGGATTTGCAGGCGGTACTCCGGTTGCTGAAATAAACATCACCATCAGATCCAGAAAATATTAATCAGCTAAAAATGCTTGTCCTTCAGTCCAATTTGGAGACAAGGGCAAAAATGACAATTTTGGGTCAAAATGGGGTCCACATGTGGGCCCGCTTTGCACCAAAAAATGTGTCAGGGTCAAAGGTCTCCAAATTTAGTGTCAAAGGTCTCCAAACTTAGTGTCAACAGGTCAGGAACGATGATACGAACCCAACGGAACTTCCAGAATTGAATTCCGATGAGCCGATCACAAAATCGCCCGTCGAACGGGGCCTGTGGGGCCCACGACACGTGATTTTGTCAACATTCTCAGAATCGAACCAAACTTGGGTCACAAGACCAGCATATCGCTACGAGTCCGATGGCGCAAGTTTCGTTTTAATCCGACGTGTATACACAAAGTTAGGTCGTAATTCAGAAAAGTCGGATACGGGACGTTGTCCGCGGATACGTACTGATTCCGGTGTGCACGCACATCCGAATCAGCTTCTGTAAAATTCCACATGTCCGTATTAACGACGCGCACGTATCTGTGAAGACCGTGCGCGACCAAGTCGTCCCGTTTGGCAGGGCGTACCCAGTTCCGGGGTGAATCGGGGCGTTATTTTTCCTGTTTTTGGATCGAGGTGTGCGATAACCACAGGACGCGATGCCCCGAGCGGTTTATCCGGGCACCGAGAGGGTCATACAGGCTTCGCAACGCAACTGTCGGAATCAAAAATGGGGTTACGAACAGAGAGATACACGTACCTGAACAGGGTCAGAAAACCCGAAAAGAACCGTGTCCGACACGTGTCCGGACACAAAGGGAAATTAGGGTTAGGGTTTGCTGGACGGCGGAGGGGCGACGGCCGGGCTGAGGCGGAGGGGCTGGTGGCAGTGGGGGCAGCGCGGCCCGGCGAAGAGGTCGGACGGCGGCGCTGGCTGACGGCGGCGGCGCCGGAGCGGGCTGGAGCAGCTGCTGTTGCGGCTGGGCGGCTGGGGAGAGGAGGAAGGAGAAGGATGGAGGAGAGGGCTGGGAGAAGCGGCGTCGACGACGGGCTGGGCAGCGGTGGCGGCGGCGCTGGTGGCGCGGGCGGTGGACACGGCGGGGAGGGGGAGCCGGAGAGGGGATAACCTAGGGTTTATATAGGCTGGGGTGGAGGCCAGCTAGGCGGAAGAGGCGGAGGGGAGAGGGGGTCGTGGGGCGAGCGGAGCGGGCGGGCTGCCGGGCGGGGCGGCTCGGGAAGCGGGGTCACCGGAGAACGCGGGCACGGGCGGGGACGTGGGGGTGAGGGGTCTGCCGGGTCGGGTCTCGGGCGGTCCGGGTCTGGCCGACCCGACCCGACCCTCTAGCAGTTACGGGCTGGGCCCGGCCTGCGGGCCGAGGGAATGGGCCGGGCTCTGGTGGGCCGAATTGGGCTGGGGTAAATGGGTTATTTATATAAAATAAATAATGAAATAAATAAAATAGAAATTAAATAAATAATTGTTTTATGTGATTTAAAAATAGGTCCGGGGTCCGATAAATTCCAGAAAAATTACCCTAAGTCCAATTTTTCATTTTACACCCAAAAATATTATTTTGATAATATTTTAATATTATTTATTATCATTCAAAAATTATTTAATAACTAAAACCATGTTTTTAATTACAGAAAATTTTCAGAAAATTCCAGAAAATTGAGAAAACTCCAAATTTAAAAATTCTTGAAAAATCAGGGGGTTTACAACTCCGTTCGTAAGCCGCCTACTGCTTGTTCACCTGCATCACGAACAGCTCGATCAATACCTCTTTCTCTCTTTCCATACTCGGAATTGAAATGTAGTGCAATGAACGAAAACAATGAAATCCATCAAAACCGTTCAAGGAAAACAAGCAAATCCGAAAACCAACTCAAAGCACGAAAGCAACAAGCGACATCGAAATTCGAGGCAATAAAAGATAACAGCGGAGAGGTCCCTCCTGACTCTGCCGCTAAGTCGATCCCGGGGGCACGGTCCACTAAATATGGGAATCGATTCCGAAGAAGCAAATCCATAGCGAGGACGAGTTCTTGTTTCAATCTATCCCGATCGAACGATACCATCTTGTGTTTCTTAGCCGCGCTCCTCGAATAGGAGGAACGGGGCACCACATCCTACCCAACCAATTGGAAGTTTTGTCCCGAAACTTAAGAATAAAACCTACCACTAGGGAACATTTCGTTGCGGTGGCAGCTTAGAGGGAAGCGGACAATCCTGCACTATGTGGCCTTGTCCGCCATAGTTGAAGCACAACCCTCTCCTGCTGTAACATTTGTCGATGGTGTGCCCACATCTTCTGCAAAAATCACAATATGGTCTCTGGTTCCCTTTGTAATGACCACCGTCGTTATACCGCATTCCAGCGTTATTTTCTCTCTTGTTGCTTTGGCGTTTGTAATTGTAGGTATGCACAGCGCCAGCAGAAACGTGAGGATACAACGGTTCAAGAGATAGAGCATGATTCATGACTTCACGTATTATCCCGTACTGATGAACGACCACGTGCACGTGAATGGCAGGGCACAAACCACCTTCAAACCTTTTAGCTCGACTCGCTGCATCAGGTAAATAGGCCCTAGCGAATTTGGAGAGTCGATTGAATTCGGCGGAATATTGTTAACTGTCATACTGCCCTGCCGCAGCTGCACGAACTCGTTTTCCATCTGGCGTTGTACTGGAGGGGGGTATAAACTCCTCTTCAAATGCGGCACAAAAATTCGTCCACGAGATCGCCTCCTCTCCATGGTCAAATTGGAGAGATCGTCGATGCACGTCCCACCAATCGTGCGCGTTGAGGCGGAGCTGTAGTTGCGCGCAGGCAACATGCTTCTCTTCGGGGACCACTAGCAGAGCGAAGTGTTCTTCAAGTTCGGCCAACCAATCTAGAGCCACAATTGGTTCCTCAGTCCCGTTGAATGGGGTGTTGCAGACTTTCTTGAAGGGGCCAAAGTCGAAGGCAGTCACTTCCCTCGGCCTTGGGATTTATGGCGTCTTTACTTCAAGCACGGGCTGTTCCACCGGAGTCGTTGCTGTTGCAGCGGAATGGTTGGAAGCCAAAGTCTGAACGATCTGTTGTAGGGCATCTACCTGCTTTTGTTGGACTGAGAATCGGGTCTCTAGATTGCTTTCAAACTTGGCTTGGCGAGCATCATCTCTTTGTCGTTGTGCTTCTAACATTTGCATTACTCGCTCAAGCGGATCGACTTGAGATGTGCCCCACTGGCTCTGAGAGCTTCCCGAAGTGCCCGAACTACTTTCTTGGCCTTGCGTTTTGTCCGTTGTCACGACCCGCACCTGGTTTAGGGGCACTAGTGTGCGGGTACGCCCAGCCTACGCCGCAGCATCAACGGTAGAATGCTGTCTAGGTCAAGCACTATCTAAACAATCTCGCACTAGTATCCAACTCCATAAGGAGACACGGATAACAAAATAAAAGAACAACATACTCAATCAAATAACTACAATACGATAAGAAATCGAAGAAATAAAAAATAAAGTAAAACACAAGTCTAATGTAAATAAATCTAACTCAACAATAATCCAAGTCTCAACAAAATGCCGGAGACAAATCCGGTACAAAAATAGACAACTAAGAAACTAACTAGATAACTAGTGATTCCGGCTAAACATCCCGGAATCACGACTGTACTACTAAGTCCAAGACTACAGCTACTCACCCTGTGGTCCACAAGTGTCGGATACCAGTCCTCTAGGCATAGTCTGGAAAATGTTTTACAGTCAGGAAGGAGCAAAGTACATTTCTAATAGCAGTTCTATATCAATGATATAAACTATGTAGCAGTATATAGATAAAAATATACAAGATGCATGTATATGTACGAAAAGCATATAATAAAGGATATACTGGAAATACTGTAAGTAAATGCAGGAGAGGAAACAATATGTCAATGAGCAAGAATACTATGACTAAGTGTGTGAGTACTAGCTTTAACATGTGATCGGCTTGGAAACTTGATCAGGCTAGTTACATATGATTAGATATAATTCATGTAAGGTCAGGCTAATCATTGGTTAGCTATGATGCATGTAGAGGTCAGGCTAATCACACGTAACAGCCATGAAGCATGTAAATGGTCAGGCCGCACCCGACGTGAGATGTGGGGTGAGCTATGATGCATGTAGAGTTGGGTATGATCACATATCAATACTAAAATACTCGCCACCCCCGACTGGTATAGTAGATCCAACCATGGTACGCTATGGCACGGGATTCCCTAGGGAGGTAGCAAATCTCCCCGAAAATCAGTGTCTGAACATGTACAAGATAACAATAAAATAAGACTTGTACAAGCTACACCATGAACAAGGAATAATATCTCATGACGATATCCGTATATACCAATCCGTGTAACCATCGTGTCAAGAGCATGGATATTTATACTAGATACAATGAACATAGGGGATATCATAAACAAGAAGCTAATCAGAGAATGTACTCGCCTTGGGTCCTTAGCTGGTAATATCAAAGTCATGTTCCTGAGTATCGTCTGGATGAACCAACAGTCCTATAGACATATAATGAAATAATACAACATTTGCATCAGATGCTATACTAACACACACATAAACATTGAACTCAGGGCTATGCCAGGTATGGCACTGGTCAATCTAGGGTCAGTGTGCGTCAAGTTGCATGGGCGTCGCGTCTGTGATTGCTGGGCAAGACAGACGATCAAAAATGGTACGGGCTCGCCAGTACGTCAGTGTACTCGTGGCAGCCAACTAACATTTCATAGAGTCACGGGTCAGTTATAGTTACGGGGTGTCCGTATTTATACCCGGGTCATCTAGTACCCATATATATAATATATATATACTACTAACATACATACATATTATTCATTTGGTATGAAAAATATATATGTGTATTTATATGCCTTAAATAAAACTAATACTTGTATATATATATAAACATATATTATGGAGATATATATACAATACGTATATATATGTATACATACTAAATAGAATTTAACATACTATATATATATATATATATATATATATATATATATATATATATATATATATATGTCTTAAAAATATATGCCAATATAAATTATATATGCTACAGTTATATATTTACCAAAATACGTACATATATATATGTTTAAACATATATCAAAATATGTTCATATACATATATATGTATATACCAATACATTATTTAACATATAATATTCAATACGTATATGCTAATTTATATATATACATACATACCAAAATACATATGTATATATATATATATATATATATATATATATATATATATATATATATATATATATATATATATATATATATCAAAATACGTACTAAATACGTACTAACATATACATAAACACTAATATATATTGAATACATATATACGGATAATTTAATATATATATATATATATATATATATACATATACGCACACACACATATACGTATACACACATACACATATACACACACGTATACGTACACATACCCCCAATACATAATACATGTAAAAATACTAAAAGAGGGAAGAGGGAACTCATAGGGGGGTTGTGCACAGCCGCCTGGCCGGGGGAGAGCTGGCCGTGGGGAATGACCGCACTGGCCGGACGGGCTGACTCGCCGGAGGGAAGCTGAACAGGGTGGTAGAGAGATTTGGTTTGGCCGGAGAAAAGGGAGCTCGGGAGGAGAGGGAAGTGCAGGGAGTTGCAGCGGGAGTTGGTCGTAGACTAGAGGCGGGGAAGCTCCGGGTGGTCGAGCGGGATATCGGGGCTCCGGAGGAAGGGAGGTGGTGGTGAGGTTCGTGGTGGGGGATCGGGTTCAGGTGGAGGAAAAACTCGGCTGAGGTGATATACTGATGGAGGTGATGATTCTATGCAGCCGGAGTTAGGAGTTGGTCAGGGAGGAGCTGGAGGGAGGAGCTCGGATGGGGAAGTCGGCCGGAGTGTGATGATGATGGTGGTGGTGGTAACCGGAGGAGGAAAAAGCAGAGGTCGGCTGGACAGGAATGAAGTTGATGCTCATCAGCTCCGGTGCAGTCGAGTTCGTCTGAACTCCGGCGAGGCTGAAGAGAGCACATGGGAATGGACGAAGGTGTCGAGAAGGAGACTCGGGTCGAGCTCCGACGTGGATGCGGTACCACTCCGGCGAGAGAGACTGCTCGGAGTCGATGGAGCTGCTGCTCCAGGATTGTGGAGTCGGGTCTCCACGATGGACGAGGCGGATGAGGATGGAGGCTCTGGATTGAGGCGGAGGGGATTGGCTGGACCGGTCGGCCGGGCTGGAGGCTGGGCTAGGTCGGAGCTTGGCTGGGTGGCCGCTTGGGAAGAGGCCGGGCAGGAAAGATGGTAACAGTGGTGGTTTGATGATCCCCTCCCTCTTCCAAGTTTAAAAACAAAGGGAAGAAGAAGAAGAAGAAGAAGAAGAAGGAGGAGGAGGAGAAGAATAGAAGAAAGAAAGAATGAAAATGTGGAGAAACAGAGGAGGCTACGGGTGGTGGCTTGTGAGGAGGTAGGCTTCCCTAGGTTTTTGGGGATTAGGGCTTGGTGATAGGACACTAAATAGGGAGATGTGAGAGGGAATGAATGGTGGTGATTGCATCCATCTAAAATAGGTGGCCATGACTTGATATGGAGAAAATTTAATTATTCATGGAGAGGGTTGTTGACTTAGTCAAATAATTGGGCTCTCCATTTGATTGAACCAATGGGGGTATTGACACCTAATGTAATAATTGCAAATTAGCCCCCTTATATTTGGGTATTTGCACGGACGCATAAAATGATAAAAATTTGGCGGGCGATTCGGTGTTTGACATTTTGTAGGGTGAGGGGGCATTGTGTGCTTGGTATGGGCTAAATTAACAAGGTACTGGAATTAAACCAGGATTTACGGAATCATTCAAAATGCTATCCTCAATTTAATTAGAAATAAATGAAAGCTGTGTTCTAAAATTAATTAGGAGTACATGGGGCCAAAATTAGGTCGGGTCATCAATATCATTAATGAAGAAGACTCAGAACAAAATATTACCCTAATTTGGGTCGTACGAAAAATAGGTCAAGATTGCCTCCAATTTTGATTGGAACGCACAACGATACAAAATTGGAATTTTTTTAGAAATTAAATAAACGTCCGTAACGAATATTGTGCGGCTAAAATGAAGCACAAGAAAGCATAATTATGAGTTGCAAAAATATCAGAATGGAAGGCGGACATGTCTAGGGCAAGGTTGTGAAATTGTTGGAAGGCAAAAGCCAGGCTAGCGCTCCAAATATCGAAGCAAAGATAAGGTGCAACAATTAAATAAATTACGGTAATTAATTACGACCTCCAATAAATTAATTTTAAATAAAACAATTAACCATATAATCCCATAATTTGGACAGGTGTTCATCTACCGACTTCTAGGTCAAGTCTACTAGCTCAGACATTAAGAACACAATATATAATATATTTAAGTACACATCTCACACAATTATTTAGTTTAAATACACATATCGAGAAAACATTTAATATAAATATTAATAATTTATAAAAAGTTGAAAATACCCCTGTTTTCAGAATATGGTAGCGACAAGTCTACCCTCCTTAAAAGAATTTCGTCCTCGAAATTTAAAATCCTCATAGTAGTGTTTATTTATCATATTATTTTCCATCAACGGTTAAATTCACCAACCCACAAAATCCTGAAACAATCCACCTTGTCATTTCACAATTTTCAAAAATTCTGAGATTATTGTATTCCTGAAAAATCCTCGAAATAAAATTAGTCTCCATTTTTCTCACAATTTTCTCCAAATTTTTAAGTTAAATAAATACGCGAAATTTGATATCTATTCCTCAATTTTAATTTCAATCAATGCACGTATAAAAATTGAATCTCGTCCCCAAAAAGTTCGAATCCAGACAATAATCCATCAATGATCTCATTCTTCGGTTTCCTTTTTCCTCAAAATACTCGACAATGCGACACTTATAGATCCTTCAAATGCAACGTCCACAATATAAAATTTTAAAATTCATAACTTACGGTCAAATAAATATAATGATAATCTCCTTTATTTTCTCAAGTCTTTAATGATAAATATATCATAATCAATAATCATCACTCCTACCATATTAAATTCTTAACCTCTCATTTAAATTAATATTTATCCTCGAATTTAATGAGAATTTAATCATATCTCAATATTGACAAAATCAATGATTCATCAACTTTGCCATATTAAATCCTTAACACTTTATGCTTATCTTCCAAAACTTTAGCATCTCGTTTCCCTTGTCAAGTCATAACCTCTTCATAATCTACTATGGTCAAACCCCAATAATTATTGTCTAAGAAAATTCTACCTACAGCCATGCAATCTAAGAAAATATGTAGGTCATGTGTCTTTTGTCATGGTATTGCAGTCTCTGTCAGGGTGTACTACTAGCTACATTCTAACAAGAAAATCGTGAATACAAGCCACGGTACTAGGGAATCAATCAATCAAAAGACGGAAAAAAGGAACATGAGGAAAAAAAAGAAAAAACCTGCTAACCTATTACTTGCAGTATCTTCTATCTCTAACATACACTTAACTCTGGCACATTCACTAACAAATTCCTATTCCTGTACACTGGTACCCATATCAATTAATCATTAGTCCACAACATCCATGAATACATCCTCATTGCATACACCTGTCTATTGATACCTAAAGCTGATACCAAGAATCTCTAATATAACCATGGTTCAATAATGCATCCAATTTGATACCTGTGTCTCTTTAGTACCATAGTTTTTACTACAAGCACACTCACTGCTAGTTCTCTTACTTACTACAATTGTTCATGCTAGTTGTTCTTATCACTCAAGTGCACACCAAGTGTAACACACCATACTAAGTACTAAGCCCCTTTCTAACACAACTCTAGATGGACACCCAAGCCAGTCTGCAGTGCCATCTCAATCATGCTATAATCAACAGATCCTTACACATGTATATCATCTACTAATATATATTTCTCTTCCACCATAAAATTTTATCCTCATAATAAAATCATCAAAATTTAACCTTTGAACAATAAAATGTATACTTCCTCAAGGGTCAAATATTCAATATTGAAATCAAATTTTAATCACGTCTAAAATCATTATAGCCTTGACCCTGTTTATTGAATCAAATTTAGAATCCTCAAAATTTTAATGACACAATCTCAACTCCTCAATAATTCTTAAAATTTAAAATTCATTTTCACTCTTTATTTTTTTTAAATCCACAAATATACATATAAGTGTTCACAGTCTCTAATACTCGAGGTGCACTCAATATATCTATTGTTTACAACTCTCAATTGGGTACTAAAATTGTACTGCCCAAAATTAATTGCACTATTACTCCCAATGATTTAAGTTATCGTCACACGTATTTTCTTTCATGATTTTCAATCTATATCAACTGGTATATCATCTAATTATCATCACGCAAAGTGCTTACTGTTATTAGCATCATTCTCGACTAATCCTCGATATAGAATCATTAGTACTCTTGGTATGATATCACTAGCTTCATTATTGGATCATCTTATCAACTTATTAGAACTCATGATTACCTGTACCTTCTATAACACTCATGTTTTCTTACTCTCATAGGCAAGTATATGGTTCCTCATCTCGATTGATGTTTATGTATTTTCCTTTAATCTGTTACAGCCTGGTAAAAATAATCTGTGATACGCTTCACCATCTTCACTACCAATTCTGATATTTCTTTACTCATGAAACCTCATATAACTCCTTATGCATATATCTATTTCTTTACTTTTAACACTCTCGATATCAATCATCAAATTGAACATCATGCTCCATTAATTCTTAACACAATTCCTGGATATTTAATTGTTTATATAGATCATCCAATTACAAAATCATGATTATCCAGGACGGGTATGTTGGCTCTGATACTAACTCTTGGAACTATCACCGATACTCTATACTCTCCTTTACTCACAGTACTATAAATGATACTTATCCTAGACCCATTGTTACAAGGTACCATGCTATGGGTTAACTCTAGGTTAAGGCCTACTGCTCACATGTCTAACTAGAAAACACTTATAACTTACTAGCAACACTCAGTCAATACTAATACTCAAGACACAGACATAATTATAAGTCACTAATTATCATACTTAACAAGGAATCCTCAAGGAATAGGAGCTCAGAAAGACTGGATTAAGGATTGAAGGTGTTTCTACTGCTAGCAACGAAAGAACGATGGAATAAAGTCCTGTATTAACAGAAATAAAATAAGTGTTGAGATGATAATTTAAGAACCAATTTAAGATACAACCTGATAATCATATACGTCTGTATGACGCTTTGAATCCTCGCCACGCCAGTAAGCATAGGTGCGATAAACGACAGGTTTCATAACTAAAGTACGCAACCTTATAGTCATGTCATCTAGAATCTTCGCCACGTCAATCGGTACGGCTGCGATAAACTCTAGGTCCCATAACCAAAGTAGACGTTTCACCTTTCTCACTGTTCTCATCAATATATGTCATCAGATGATATCGTAAAGTTTAGTCCGTAAAATTCATCTCCATGAGAAATGAACTCAACAACGATACCAAGAATTAAATTTAACAACTGGTCAACAAGAATCAAACTCAATATCAACGAGTGAGGACGGACGGGAACAAGGGCGAAGGATTTAAATTGGAAATTATAATAAGACTCTCAAGGAGTCGTCCCAGGAATCTCTTAAGAATTTGTGATTGAGTATCCTCTCTCATCCTAGTATCTTATGTCCTATATTCTATAGCAGGCACACAGTAGTACAACTAATACGTTGCACTACCACGATATCGTACAACTTGCGAAGTCTGACCTGCATGGGCCACCACTAAAAATGTGTCACGACCCGCACCCGGTTTAGGGGCACGAGTGCGCGGGTACGTCCAGCCTACGCCGCAGCATCGGCGGTAGAACGCTGTCTAGGTCAAGCACTATCTAAACAATCTTGCACTAGTATCCAACTCCATAAGGAGACACGGATAGCAAAATAAAAGAACAACATACTCAATCACATAACTACAGCACGATAAGAAATCGAAGAAATAAAAAATGAAGTACAACACAAGTCTAATGTAAATAAATCTAACTCAACAATAATCCAAGTCTCAACAAAATGCCGGAGACAAATCCGGTACCAAAATAGACAACTGAGAAACTAACTAGATAACTAGTGATTCCGGCTAAACCTCCCGGAATCACGATTGCACTACTAAGTCCAAGACTGCAGCTACTCACCCTGTGGTCCACAAGTGTCGGATACCAGTCCTCTAGGCATAGTCTGGAAAATGTTTTCCAGTCAAGAAGGAGCAAAGTACATTTCTAATAGCAGTTCTATATCAATGATATAAACTATGTAGCAGTATATAGATAAAAATATACAAGATGCATGTATATGTACGAGAAGCATACAATAAAGGATATACTGGAAATACTGTAAGTAAATACAGGAGAGGAAATAATATGTCAATGAGCAAGAATACTATGACTAAGTGTGTGAGTACTAGCTTTAACATGTGATCGGCTTGGGAACTTGATCAGGCTGGTTACATATGATTAGCTATGATTCATGTAAGGTCAGGCTAACCATTGGTGAGCTATGATGCATGTAGAGGTCAGGCTAATCACACGTAATAGCTATGAAGCATGTAAATGGTCAGGCCGCACCCGACGTGAGATGTGGTGTGAGCTATGATGCATGTAGAGTTGTGTATGATCATATATCTATACTAAAATACTCGCCACCCCGACTGGTATAGTAGATCCAACCATGGTACACTATGGCACGGGATTCCCTAGGGAGGTAGCAAATCTCCCTAGAAATTAGTGTCTGTACATGTACAAGATAACAATGAAACAAGACTTGCACAAGCTACAACATGAACAAGGAATAACATCTCATGACGAGATCCGTATATACCAATCCGTGTAACCATCGTGTCAAGAGCATGGATATTTATACTAGATACAATGAACATAGGGGATATCATAAACAAGAAGCTAATCAGAGAATGTACTCGCCTTGGGTCCATAGCTGGTAATGTCAAAGTCATGTTCCAAAGTATCGCCTGGAAGAACCAACAGTCCTATAGACATATAATGAAACAATACAACATTTGCATCAGATGCTATACTAACACAAACATAAACATTGAACTCAGGGCTATGCCAGGTATGGCACTGGTCAATCTAGGGTCAGTGTGCGTCAAGTTGCACGGGCGTCGCGTCTGTGATTGCTGGGCAAGACAAACGATCAAAAATGGTACGGGCTCGCCAGTACGTCAGTGTACGCGTGGCAGCCAACTAACATTTTACAGAGTCACGGGTCAAGTATAGTTACGGGGTGTCCGTATTTATACCCGGGTCATCTAGTACCCATATATATATATATAATATATACTACTAACATACATACATATTATTCATTTGGTATAAAAAATAGATATGTGTATTTATATGCCTTAAATAAAACTAATACTTGTATATATATATATAAACATATATTATGGAGATATATATACAATACGTATATATATGTATACATACTAAATAGAATTTAACATACTATATATATATATGCCTTAAAAATATATGCCAATATAAATTATATATGCTACAGTTATATATTTACCAAAATACGTATATATATATATATATATATATATATATATATATATATATATATATATATATATATATATATATATATATATATATATATATGTTTAAACATATACCAAAATACGTTCATATACATATATATGTATATACCAATACATTATTTAACATATAATATTAAATATGTATATGCTAATTTATATATATACATACATACATACCAAAATACATACGTATATATATATATATATATATATATATATATATATATATATATATATATACCAACATACGTACTAAATACGTACTAACATATACATAAACACTAATATATATTGAATACATATATACGGATAATTTAATATATATATATATATATATATATATACATATACGCACACACACGTATACGTACACATACCCCCAATACATATTACATGTAAAAACCCTAAAAGAGGGAAGAGGGAACTCACAGGGGGGTGGTGCACAGCCGCCTGGCCGGGGGAGAGCTGGCCGTGGGGGATGACCGCACTGGCCGGACGGGCTGCATTCTTGCTTGGGTTCTAGCTCCTTTCTTTAAATACTTCAAAAGTGGCGCAATCAGGATGTGCCTACAGCTAGACTGGATTCGGGAAGATAACTTTGACTCCTCTCTCGGTTCGCCTTAGTGCGGAGAACCTGTTTCAACGAGGGTCAGCATGTCCAAACATGCTAGTGAAGGCGAGCTAACCGAACTATACCAATCAACACATTATTTTAATGAAGCATGCATATTTTGTGGGTTTCTATCTTCCCTTAGTTCATTTACAAGTAAGCAGCATATAGAATTTACTGAAATAAACTTGCCACCATTTGGTGACTTTTACCTGTCCATCAGAACGACCTGCACAATACTTACCATGCCTTCCCTGTCCCGAAGACACAAGTTAGTTTGCAACAGGTTTAAATATACAGGGGATCACTGGCTGGATGCCATGATGGACAGGTTATAGTCTCAAGGCAAATTGACGTGCAACGCGGGTGGCGAACCCCGCTGCATAACATTTTGCCGGGTAACATACGACTATACATATGTTCCGTCAGGATCGGATCGGTCCCAGCGCCCCGGTGACCGTCCGCGGAACTCATATAATCCTTGTGCACAAGTTGTCCGTGATCGAACGATACGTTTACAAGTTAACAGTTCATGCAGTTGAGGCAACACGAGTACAAGATAAGCAGTAATACATGATTCATTTTGCATAGCCTCCCTGAACAATTATGCGCATGCAGTGTGTGTTATATACTTAGCATGATTTATATAATATTTGCAATGAACTAGCATACAATAAGATAACAGTTCACATATTTGATTGACAAACACAATTCCCAAGTCTATTCCCTTTTTATCTTGCAGTCTTTTCGTTATTACTTGGTATCGTTTGATCGGGGCAACAAGAATGCAAGAGTTTTAGGTGTGAAGACTGGAAACAGGGCTAGCTAATCGGGATGGTAGCCACTCACTTAGATGGTTGGAAGGGAGAAGAAAAAAGGCGCTTCAAGACTCCGCTCGCAAGCCGCCTACTGCTCGTTCACCTGCATCACGAACAGCTCGATCAATACCTCTTCCTTTATTTCCATACTCGGAATTGAAATGCAGTGCAATGAATGAAAATAATGAAATCCATCAAAACCGTTCAAGGAAAACAAGCAAATCCGAAAACCAACTCAAAGCACGAAAGCAACAAGCGACATCAAAATCCGAGGCAATAAAAGATAACATCGGAGAGGTCCCTCCTGACTCTGCCGCTAAGTCGATCCCGGGGGCACGGTCCCCTGAATATGGAAATCGATTCCGAAGAAGCAAATCCATAACGAGGACGAGTTCTTGTTTCAATCTATCCCGATCAAACGATACCATCTTGTGTTTCTTAGCCGCGCCCCTCGAATAGGAGGAACGGCACGCCACAACTGGAGTCTAGGAATAGGAAGGAATGGTCGGTTTGCACTTCAAGAGGTATATAAAGATATTCAACAGAAGCAGGCAAAGACGCGGTGGATGGAGTTTATCTGGATAAAAGGAGCTGCACCAAAGTTCCAACTTCACTTGTATAAACTGGTAAATGGAAGGTTACTCACAATTGATCGACTTCACAAATTTTGAGTTACTATAGATCCCAACATGTGTGTTCTATGTAAAGGACAGGAGGAAACAATTGACCACTTATTCTTCTACTATGAATGGAGTCTATACATATAGCGGATACAACAAAATAAATTGAAAATTTCGGTTACCCAGAATATGAAGCTAAAGGAGAGGATTCTAATGATATTTGTCACGCGACATCGAGGAAAAAATTGGTTCAGACAGGCAAGATTGCGGCTAGCATGTTCGGTGTAGCATATCTGGAGGGAGCAAAATCGTCGAATATTTGACAAGACAACTAGTTCAAAATTTAGCATAGTTGCAAGCCTAGGGGAGGATGTTCTACTACAAGGATGAGAGAAAATATAATCCAAGTAAAAAAATATGAGTGGATATAAAAAAAATGATGTATTTGTAACTAACATGACGTCTCATCCATGATCATCAATAATATTTACCTTTTTCCAATATATATAATAAATCTATCTAGATTTTAAAAAAAACTATCTAGATTTAAATAAAAGGTAAATATTTACATATATAGTAAATCTATCTAGATTTAAAAATCGACATTAATATTAATTTTAATTTTAATGCTAATGTTAATATTAATTATATTGTTAATTTTAATTTTAATATTAATATTAATTTTAATGTTTATGTTAATTTTAGTGTTAATTAACACTAAAATGAAAATTTAATGATTAAAATGAACATTAAAATTAATCTTAGAAATAATATTAACATTGACATTAGAATTAAAAAATTATTATTGACATTAAAGTTAAAATTAACATTAATGTTAATATTAAAAATTAATATTAACATTAAAATTAATATTCTTAGATATAGATTTGTTTTTAAAAAAATATTTATTTTTAAAGATATATCGTTTCTTTGATTTGTTTTGAAAGACATGTTATTTTTCACTATATTTTAAAATTTTAAAATATCTATTATCATTGTTTGAAAAAAAAAATTCTATCACTTTTTTAAAAAAATAAATGGATTGATAGGATTTATTTTACGATAAGAGAAAGATTTGTTTTTAAAAAGAGAGATTTAAATTTTTTTTTTTAAGACAGAGAGATAAATTTGGAAGAGAAAATATTGCAAGACTTGGTTAACATTGAGTCAACATTAATTACAAACTTCAGTTTCTGATTAAAAAAAAATCAGAGAAACTGGAAATGAATGAATTTAAAATGAAAGGTGTGATACAAAATTCTTCTACTTCAAATCAGAGTAGATGCATGTTAAGAAGAAGAAGTGCATAACTTGAATTTCAAAAGCATTGGGGCAGGGCCAGTGATGGTATCATTAGACGATGCATGTGGTGCAATCCTCCATCTCGGGTGCTTTGGCTCTGGCAGGCAGTCGATCTCGGTGGCGGTGGCGGTGGCGGCGGTGGTGGTAGCGGGGGCCTTCTTGCGGGGAACCCTTTGACTGCAGCCATCTACGTCGAGAGGGATGGACGAAGTCGGTGATGCTGCATTCTTCTTCTTTTTCATCATCATCTCTTCTTCTTGTTCGTCCTTGATGGCATCCCGAATCCCTTGAAGGGTTATCTGCCTCGACCTCTTCCTTTTAGGAATAATGCTCTTCGATGCCTCGGTCGTCCGAGGAGGAGGTAAGGGACGCTGCGTCGAAGCCAGCCCAATCTTCCACGGTGGCGGAGTGGGCGGAGTGAAGTCTCCTTTCTTGATTGCCATGAGCGCCTCCGCGATCAGACACGTTACATAATCATCAGCCATCGCGCGATCGTGGTAGCTAGCTAGTAAGTAACACCGCTAGAGAGGAGAGACAAGAAGAGCAGTAGTAATTAATTTTGAGGAACAGAAAGAAAGGTAAATATAAACAAGTAGAATTGCCAATGGGTTTCCATACATGGATCAGTAAAGGTCCTAATTTGGAAAAATAAAAGAAGAAGAAAAATTTACCAACAATTTATAGTTTCCGACTTCTCTTCTTATTAGGAAAGCTTGGCCCTTAAGCCTGGCTGTACTTGAAGATTGACCAAATATGAAAATCTACGTTCATTTATTTACTCCATGTTCATGTTCCAGGCCAATGACTATTCCTTAATAATTACTATCCGTTCTCACATTGGATCCAATTTTCCAACCGACTTGGCAAATAATAGTGTTAGTTAATACACCCTAGCTCTCCAGATTTAAATTCCACAATTTTTTTTATTTTTTATTTTTTTTAACTTTTGGCCAAGGGCATTAAACTTTATTTCAATTGTGCAAATATATAGCACAAAGTTTAGAAATTTTACAGCATGAGAATTAAACCGCCGCAACCATAGTGCATTTTTCTAGAATCTTATAATAATGGCCATTACTAAAATTTGTCTATTTAGCGACGCATAAAAACGTCACTAAATTGGCAAAAAAAACGTCGCTAAATATAAATAGCAACGTTATTAGCGACGTTTGGTGGTAGCCGCATTTTAGTTATCGCTGACTGAAAAAACGTCACAAGACGTCCCAATAGCAACGTGTATTGGCGACGTTATAACGTCGCCAATTTTGTTGAATTCTGCGACGTTTAGCGTCGCAACGTCGCCATTTTAGCAACTCATTAGATGTCGATAAACGTCACAAATATTTCTGTTATTAGCGACGTGTTGCAACGTCTAGCAGACACGACAAATATTGCCATGTCAGCAAGCGACATTTTTTTGCGTCGCAGAACGTCGCTAAACGTCACTAATGTTAGATAGAGATAGATTTGTTTTAAAAAAGAGAGATTTAAATTTTTTTTTTTTTTTTTTAGACAGAGAAATGAATTTAAAATGAAAGGTGTGATACAAAATTCTTCTGCTTAAAATCAGAGTGCATGTTAAGAAGAAGTGCATAACTTGAATTTCAGAAGCATTGGGGCAGGGCCAGTGATGGTATCATTTGACGATGCATGTGGTGCAATCGTCCATCTCGGGCGCTTTGGCTCTGGCTCTGGCTCTGGCTCTGGCTCTGGCAGGCAGGCGATCTCGGTGGTGGTGGTGGTGGTAGCGGGGGCCTTCTTGCTGGGAACCCTTCGACTGCAGCCACCTACGTCGAGAGGGGTGGACGACGTCGGTGATGTTGCATTCTTCTTCTTCTTCATCATCTCTTCTTCTTGTTCGTCCTTGATGGCATCCCGAATCCCTTGAAGGGTTATCTGCCTCGACCTCTTCCTTTTAGGAATAATGCTCTTCGACGCCTCGGTCGTCCGAGGAGGAGTTAAGGGACGCTGCGTTGACGCCAGCCCAATCTTCCACGGTGGCGGGGTGGGCGGAGTGAAGTCTCCTCTCTTCATTGCCAACAGCGCCTCCGCGATCAGAAACGTTACATAATCATCAGCCATTGACCGTGGTAGCTAGTAACACGCGCGAGAGAGAAGAGACAAGAAGAGCAGATAGTAATTAATTTTGAGGGAGAGAAAGAGAGGGAAATATAAACAAGTAGAACTGCCGATGGGTTTCTATACATGGATCAGTAAAGGTCCCAATTTGGGAAACAAAAAAAAATACCAACAATTTTATAGTTTCCGACTTCTCTTCTTACTAAGGAAAGCTTGGGCATTAAGCCTGGCTGTACATGAAGATCGACCAAATCAGAAAATATACGTTCATTTATTTACTCTTTCATGCCTTTGACTATCCTTAATTACTATCCGTTGTTACATTGGATCCAATATTCCAACAGACTTGACAAATAAATTTTATTTAAATTGTGGAAAGGGGTCAAAGTCTAGAAAACTTAAATTATAATCCTAACTACTTAATCTATAAAAATTAAATAAAAACTTAAAACCATAATCCTAACCCTAACCCTAACCCTAACCCTAACCCTAAAACCCAAATTTTGGTTATGATGTGGTTCTTTTTTAGTCTACCAGCTTTTCGTCCAACAATTGGTACTCCAATTTTGCCTCTACTCAATTCACTCTTAGGAGTAAAGGGGACTGAAATTTGTTACATTGGTTCCATACGTGATGCTTATACACTTCTATATGTTTCAGTAAAAAAATCAGCATAATACAAACTTTCAATTCGTACATTAGAATATTGACATACAAAGAAAGCATATACACATGGTAGTAAAGTATGTTGCCATCAACAACATGCACAACATTTACGAATATCAAACCACATACGATCTACTTGTTTCCTAATTAAATATTTTAAACAAAAAAAAAATCAAAACACAACATTTGGAATTTGTGACTCTCTTTTGATGCATGCCATAGTTTTTAGCATTTTTGACAAAAAAATGTTATCAAATTTTCAGCATTTTGTCGGTTCTTGTTATGCAACATTATACTTTTGGCTCTAATACCATCAAGTCATGTAGTTATTGGTTTATCATATAAATTTTTAACCCAATTATTAAAATATTCAACAATATTTGAAGCAATAATATCAAATCTAGAACATGAAACATGTTTTAAGTGGTTCAGGTTCAATCAAGCTGGGAAAAAGAATATTAAATAGGGAATATGCCATTGGAAGTCTCTTGTTTGAATTCATGCATTCAAGGAATGTAGAAAATACAACTTTTGTCATTTGTACCAATAATTCAATTTAAAATACTCATATTTTCTAAATTTGTTTTTTCAAACCAATCACTCGTATCCACCTTATTATAATATCTTAAAAGCTTAATTATTCAATTAAATTCATGTCCAGGATTTTTTATTTTTAGTTTCAACAAGTCCATAAGCAATTGGATATAATTGGTAGTTAGGATCGTGAGCACAAACAACAAATCAATTAAATTCATATATAGATGTAAGAAAAGTGGCATCAAGACTAATCACAAGTAAACAACCGCTTAAAAAATCATCCATTTATGCCTTGAAATACATAAATATTATTTGAAAGGTATTATTTTCTATAATATTTAAAATAAATCTGCTCTAGGGATTTGTTTCGGTAATTATAAACGCATATTTTTAAGATTATCATATGCATCAACATAATTAACATTAATTTTAGATAATATAATTTTTCGAACTCTCCATGATTTAGAATATGTAATATGTACTCGACAATTTTTATGTATATCATTTATAATGTGTGATGGACTATAGATTTGTTATCTTTAATTTTATCAATTATTTTCTTTTTAACCCAACTGATGGATGAATATTCTCTTGTAAATCCAACTGAACAATAATGTTGAGATTTTAATATACAAATAACAAATGTTTCTACTTCACCAATAGCTCTAGCATATAATCTCCAACTATAATTTGGAGAGTAACAAGTATATACAAATTCTCGGGGCATTGTTCGCTCTACTTGAACAAGTATATTCAACTTCTACATCACTTATAAAGTTTCTAAATTTAGAATGAGATTCAAAATATTTTTCTAACAAATCATTTGGGAGGCTAGCATCTAAATTATTATCGTCACTAAATAATTATCTAAATCTTCAATTAATTAAATTATTACTATTTTCATCATCTTCGTTCTCTTCAATTTGGTTTGAAGAACTAGGGAAAACATGCATTAAAAAATTTGTTAGTAAAAAAAGTTTACTTGAAATCATATTTTTGTCAAAGTTTGGTGATGGTGGAGTAATGTATATATTTATACGATGATGCAAAATCATTTTGAACGATAAAATTCATGCTTCTTCACTATCTATTATTAAATAATTAACGATAAAAATTCACTTTATTATAAATTCATATCTGATAGGAAAATAATCGATAATAATATTGTATAAATTATCTAATGTGATATTTTGATACACTAAAAGAAGTTGAATTATACCTGCTTCGTAAAATAATCCATTTAGTGTACCTCTATGCTAGCATTCATATGGTTTGATCCATGTTGAATATAAGATTGTAGGTGATGAAAATAGCTTCTTGAGAGCTTTTAGGTACTGTATTGAGAGTAGTAGGATATAGAGAGTTTGTAGAGAAAATTGGTTTTGGAGACCGATTTTTTGAATAATTATAGGTGGTAGTGAGTTTAGAGTTCAGAGAGCTGTAGGAGAGAGTTTGCATATCTTCTGAATATAAGTAGTAGAGGAGAGATAGTAGGAGAAAGAAACCATGCACCCATAAATAGCTGAACAATCTATTAGTTGCAAATATAGCCGTTGATATCCATCTGTTAGATAATTAAAAAAATATAAAAATAAAAAGCCAAAGAAACATCCTACAATTGGATGTTGATTTACACACGAAAAGCCTAGTGGTTAGCATTTTGTCGACAAATATGCCTAAACATAGGAAATTTTTTGTGTAAAAATGCCCAATGGTAGGGCATTTTTGTTGATATCCCGTTTTTTATTTGGTAATCTCTCCATAAACCAAGCGCCTCAAGAGAAATGTTTAATGTTAGAACATTGGTTTGGAAAATGCCAAATGGTAGAGTGTTTATTTGGAAAATGTCCAAGGGTTGGGCGTTTTAGTTCTCATCTTATAATTTTAGCAAACTATGTGCCTTCAACCCAATTTCTCATAATTGTAATGCATTCTACGATTTTTTTTTTCTTTTTGTATAGATGGAGTTCTCCCATAACACTTTTCTCTATGGTAAAAAGAAAAATATCAATTAACATCCTAAAAATGCAACAAGGTAATATTGTCTTGGGAATTTGTTTTCAAAATATTATAGTTAAACCTCTATCAACTAATAGCATTAAACGAAGGAAAATATAGTAAATTAGCGAATATTAAATAATTAATAATATTTTAAATATTACTTTACTAATTAGGTAATAACTTATTACTTTATCAAGGTATTTCTTATTATTTGGATGAACATTTAGATGGTGGAGGCATGTAAGAAGGTCAAAATGTAATCAAAGAATTGAATTATCGTAACGGAGGATGTCGAGATATTTTAGAAGAAGGCTTGAGAGCTGGCAAGTTATAATAATCGACCTAATATTTTTATTAAATCCTATTATTTAAGTATGAGTATTATATCTATATAGAGTCTCTTATATCTGACATGATATCCATGTCAATAATGAATAATTGTATCACATGTCTATTTTTATATGGTGTACAAGTTATCCTTGACTATGCAAAGGTATGGACATTTTAATTATTAAAACATATGTATGGTACAAAAGATGAAATAAAGTAATAAAATTCCTCTACTTGTAGAATAGTTCAGTCTCGCGGTATCTCATTCTACTTTCAGTCTTGTTTTGATTGGTGACCCATTAACCACACCACCTCCGAATAGTCCCTCTGTGGAAAACCACAATTATCTGCTTCCCTTATAAAGCTCTTACTACATAAATATTGTGCAAAGATGCAACTAATAGTTACAGTTATTCATTATTCCAATTTCTAAGAGTTATAACATAATCGTGGTTTTCTTTAATCTGTTACTTTTACTAGGCATTAGCGATATAAGTATTTGCAAGAAAACAAGTTTTGTTAAGGCGTAAAGGAAAGTAAAGAAGGGCAGGAACCATCTATCGGTTTGAGAATTTGTCGAGAGAAGAAGAATTACTTCGCAATGATCAAACATCAGTTACACGTCCTCCTATAGTGGCACCAATATCGAATCAATACGCTTATCTTATCATTCATTTCTCTTAGAATTCTCAAAATAGATACAAAAATCAATAAAAATGGTGAATAACAATAATCATCGAAAATAACACGAAAGCGCATTCATTAAAGCCAAGCAGTAAAAATATCCAATAAAAACTTTAATAAAAGTATGGAAAGAGTCTTATATTGAGTTCGTTTACCAAGACACAATCTATTGTACTTTAGATTCATTCTAACAAAAGTCAATTCATGAATAGGGAAGGCTTTCTATACATTCATTCTGATCGATTACATGTCAAATGGTTCCCAATATTCAGTTTTAACTGAGTCAAACTAGCCATAAGACCATATATAGTGTGCCACCCGGAGTGGGGTACTTATAATATACTACTAAGAAATTTTCTTCCTTGAAACTTAAAACAAAAAATCCTACCTTAAAATAAATAAATAAGGAAGGGTATTTCTAGTTTATTTTTACCTCAAGTTCCCACGTTGATTCTTCGATTGAATGGTTTTGCTAAAGAACACGAACAAAAGTCATACATCGATTTTGTAAAACTTTCTCTTTTCTGTCTAGGATCTGAACAGGTTCCTCCAGATATGAGAAATCTGCTTGCAGCTCTAGATGATCAAAATGCACTAAATGAATTAGATTATACACGTATTTCTGAAGTTAAGATACATAGAAAATATCATACACTTCAGCCAATGCTGGTGGTAGTGTAATTTGATAAGCTACATCTCGAAAGTTCCAACAAATCTAGGTCATAGATTGCCTTTGACATCGAATCTCATCACACCTTGCATAGGGGTCACATTTAAAATACATGGTCTTTCTCCATAAATTCCAATGGTCATCTATGATTATCAGCATAACTCTTATGTTGACTTTGTGCAATATGAAGCCTCTCTATAATTATGTAGACCTTCTCGATGTCCTATTCTATAAGTTTTGGTCTAAGTACTTATCGTTCACTGACTTTATCCTAACATATCGGTGACCAACATTTTATTCAGTAAAGTGCCTCATATGGGGCTATTTGTATACTAGGTTGATAACTATTATAGTATGTAAATTCCACCAAAGGTAAGTGGGTATCCTAACTTGTCTTTAAATCTATCGCACAAAGCCATAACATACCTTCAAGAATCTGATTCATCCATCTAGCCATCAGTTTAAGGATGATATACAAAACTGAAATTTAACTTTGTTTCCATCACAGACTAGAGACTATTCTAGAAATACGATAATAATCTTCCATCCTAGTTTGAAACTATTGATGCTGGAACTCTGTGCAATTAAATAACTCTTCCATATAAATCTGTGCTAATTGATCAATACTCCATGACACTTCGATTGCGATAAATTGAGTCAACTTAGCAAATTGATCAACAATGACCCAAATGCAATATTTTTTTATTGCATCTTTGCCAAGCCCACTATGAAATCCATCGCAAGGTGATCCCACTTCTACTCTAGGATGTTGAGGTTTTGTATCTCCCCATTAGGCCTTTCATGCTCTTCTTTTACTCTTTGAGCAGTCATATTGTGACACGAAGAGAACTACATCCTTCTTCATACTATGCCACCAAAAGATTATGACGTGGATCCTTATACATTACCATACTTCTTGGATATAAAGAATACCTCATATGATGTTCTTTTGTTAATATTTCCTTCTTGAACTTTTCATCTTTAGGAATGCATAAACTTTCATATCGTACTTTGCAAACTCGATTATCTTTCCTGCTGAAATCAACATCTTTTGAAGGAATAGGTTATCATTTTACGTGGTCTATTTTCTTTGCAAGCTTGGCTTTAGTTAAAGTTTAGCCATTTATTCTCCTGGATTCAAACTCAAAATTTGATACTCATTTCTTCTAATTCTTGTAGAACTTTGCTGGTAAGGGATAGCATTCCTACAAACTTTTATCTCAAAATATCTGCTATAATATATTTTGTCACTCTCCGTCCCCAATATATGTATTAGTGCGTATATAGCTTGCTGGCATGGCCGTTAGGTAACTCTAAGACTAGACCCATGTTTTCCTTTTAGCTTTGGTTCATAGTTCATTTGTGTGGCTAGAATTGCTTGAAATGATTCATGACTTGATCCAATGGCTAGCATCCCACCCCTACCTTATTTAAATTATTTTCTTTCTGTATCTTACCTCATTCTTCACTTTCATTCTCATTCTTCTTCTTGGAGCTAGGCAAGTACATCTTGCACAAATGAAAAAATATTGCATATTTTATTTCTTGATTTTTTTTGCATATTATTAGTCTATAATGTGTATATTATGATACTCTACATTATTAGTACTTGGTATTTTCAGTTTTGATGGATATTTTAGAGTAGATCTAAGTTTCAAAGTCTGAATTTTATGGTATTTCATTATAATGATCTCCAAAAACTTAGTATTTATGAAAACTAGTTATTCCATGTTGTAGATAATTAAATTTCGTGTGATTTTGACTTTTGTTTCACTAGATTTAGAGTTAAAATAAAAAAATTATGAATAAAACAAGTTTGAAGTTGTTGTTCTGAGACGATGAAGTCCTATGCGACGGGGAGCTATGTGACAGGGATGCTATGCGGCAAGAATCCCTTATCGCAGACCTTCCACAGGATGCACGCTATTCGCCTAGACTTTCTAGGCACATGGATGTTATGCGTATGACTGTTTCGCATATGCGCACTGTGCTATGTGTCCGAATATACCATGCGGTAGACCCTACTATGCATTGGATCTCGCCATGTGCCTGTGTAAACCCCCTTCCCTAAATTTTTATTTTATTATATTTTTAGAAATATTTTTAAAGAAATTTCAAATATCTAAAAGTATTAATCAAATAAATAAATAAATAAAGTAAGTAAGAATCTTAAATTAATTAGTGATAAGTAATTATTTAGTATTTAGTGCAACTAAGAACCAATTAATAAGTTAAAAGATAAATTCTAAATAAAAATTAATGAAAAATCTAAATGAATCTATAGAGATTTTAATGGGATAATGTTATATATATATATATATATATATATATATATATATATATATATATATATATAAAGGGATATGAGCCATAGGCTCATATTCCTACATGAGCCAATGCACATGTAGACCAATAGGAATCGAGTATACTAGTGCATATGGGATGTAGAAATCCGTTCCTATTGTTCCACTTGTGCATGACTCATACAAGAATATAAGCCTATTGATTTGTTATATGTTTTACACCAAGGTGACTATGCGACATGTCAGACGCATAGAAAACTGAATGCGTAAAATATCACTAAGTCCAAGATCTATGCAGCTTGGAGTTTATGCGCCCAGATGACTATGCGACATAGTGCCATGCGTCTCTTCTTTCAACAAAGGACTCTGCTTGACTTTCGTGATCATGCACGACTTTTTATGGTTTTTTCTTTTTTCTGATATATTTTGGCTTATCACATCAGTCACTTCCCTGACTTGCATTTAGCGCCCGTCACTCAGCACTTGCGTCGATGAGTGGATTTTGCTGTTGACCCTATGCGTCCCTGATCCCATGCGCTTTTGACCCAATGCGTCCCTCATCCCTATGTGCCCTAACCCTTTATGCGGCCTTATATACACGTATTATTGATTTGTTTATTAGAATTTTTGATTCCATGTGTGGTCTTAATGATTGTAAGTTTATAAGAACTGAATGTCTATGTGTTGGACTTGACTATGTGCCTGACCCGACCATGTATAGAAAAAACCATGTGCCAAGTGACAATGACTACCTATATGCTTGACTTAGCCTATGTGTTGCCATGTGCTATAAATTATGTGATTTACCAATGATTGGTAACTTGACTCGGCTATTAGTACCTGTGCTGATACACTTACTACGTGCTATCTTCCTACGTGCTAAGTGTTCCTACGTGATTATGTTATATGTTTTACACCAAGGTGTACCTACATGCTATGCGACATGTTATATGATACAATTTTCTCCAGCATGGATATTGGTCAATAACCAAAGCGTGGCTAGGATTTGTTTGACTGCTGTATCATGCTGGGGTGAATCCAAATTGAACTGCTAAGTGACAAAGTTGATTCTTATCTAGCGTGCTCGTACTACAGTATGACATATAGGAGGTGTAAACCCCCTCACCCAAAATAGGTATTTTGTGTGTATTTTACATTATTATATTTATTATAGATTATTTTAAATATTAAATTACTTTAAAGTATTCTTTTAGTTAATAGAAAATAATTTTTTTAGTATATTTACTTATATAAATATTTATTTAGAATTATTTTTAGGCTATTTTAGATTTGTGGAGATTTTTCTAGATTTTTAGGTAATTAAAACATAGGAAATGTAAATATCTAGGACTTTCATGATTTACTATGAGACCATACTTGCATATTGTTCCTACAAAATATTTATTTTAGGTTAAAATATTTAATTATATTTTTCTGTAATTTATTTAGAATTTTAAGAAATTTATTTAGATTTTTGAAATTATTTAGGATTTATTTGGATATATATAGTCTTAATATTATATAGATGCTAATTTAGTGTTAATAGATATTAATAAGATTATATATAAATTATTTATATTATCTTTATTTATATTTAAGATTATAAATTATTAAGATAAACTCAAAATCTATTTTAAATTAATTCAAATCCTGAGCCTACTAGGAAAGCAACTTCATGCATATCCTATCCTTATTTAAACTGATCCTAATCATATCCAAATTAGCCAATCCTAGTCATATTCAATTAAATAGTCTTTACCATTATAAATACCTATTAGACTTATGGAATAAACTTATATTTCAATTTTTCCCCGAACTCCTCTCTTTTTCGTCCAAAAATAGTCAAAATTCGTCATAAATTTAGCCTTATTTTCTAGTAGTTATGACGACTTAAAAAGATGATATCTCCTAGTTTCGGACTCCAAACGTGCTCCAGTTTTTTTTGTTAGAACCATATCAAGGTTCGTTTTATGAATATATAAATTATTTTAATAATTTATTAACCTATTTTTCTAGAAAATTCTAAAAGTGCCAGTTGTCCAAAATCAGAAGCATTTTTGTGTTTTTGAGATTTCAGGAGATCCTGAACTCGAAATTATGAGTCGTTTGAAGTTTCAAAAATCAGACATGATAAACTTCCATAAAATTATTTTTTCAGAATTTAACATGAAAGTTTAATTTACTGTAAAATTCGTGCGACGTAGACGTAAATAGGAAACCAACGAAAACTGTCATTTGTGCGCCATTGTGGCCATAACTCTTTACCGACTTATGATTTTATGAAACCGTCAATTCTGGCATTTATATAGCATCGAAATCTATAGGATTCCACACACAAATCCAGGATTTGAGTTGGTTGACTTTTAGTTAATGGATTGCCTCGATTTGCGTGCTACAGATCACAAATCCATAAAGTTGACTTTCTTTGGACCAAAATTTGGGTTTAAAAATAAAATCAAATTATAATAAGATTAAAATACTATTTAGGTTATTTTATTCAGAATTAAAAAAGATTAAAATAGAGGAACCTATTCATCCACTTTTGTAACCTAACTTGTTTAATTTATGTAACGGATAGATCGGACGACGTCTTGAGTTGGGACTTTATGCTTTTTCAGACCGGGCAAGTATACCTCGCCAAATTGCTTACAGTACTCTGCATGCTTATCATATTTTTATATATTTTTATATATATGTTTTCTTTCAGTCATAATTATATAATATATATGTTGACACACACTTGACACATAGTATCATAGGAGGGAAGGATAATCAGTAGGCGTACGGGCTATCCACTATGGTAAACCATAGTAACAAGCACGCACTATGGGAGTTGTGTTGTGATGGTCGCCACCCTCGTGGTATGTCGGCTGATGGTGTCACGATGGTCGCTACCCTCGCGGTATAACGGCTAATTATGTTCATGGACGTGTGTATGAGTTGTGAGATAGATAGAGTATCCTATACCTACCCATATGTCAAAATGGTTGTCCTCATTATGCATATTCATGTAGATTGTCTAGTACAACGTACTTATATATTTTCTGTCTATTATGCATAGTTTACTGTATTCGATTGGTATGCTTCTATGTATCTTGTTACGTCCCTCTGAGAACCTGGTCTCTTTCCAGGTGTAGACGATCATAACTATTTGCAGGAACACGAATCAGGACCTGCTACTTATCTCTCTTTCGAGGAGGTCTTCTCTTCGAGCCTCATTGTTCATTAGATGTACTTATTTGGTTTTTTTTATATTCTAGTTTGGTAGTAGATTTATCTCCACCCAACTACTTCTTCTTATCAAGCATTTTATATTTGATTCAGTTATATAGTTGATTGGTTATTTGATTCTGTGGATGAGATCTAGTTATACCCTGTGACTTATGACATAAATCTATATCACTTATGAATTGTTATTCATAATACAGCGTACGTATGTATTATGGTTTTCATATATTATAGTTGACATATACATACGGCTGGCATGCTTACGTATTCCTAGTCCTACGTATTTTGGGACTGGGGCATGACAGAAGGAATGAACATGTAACCATGTCATATACTTCCAGCTAACCGTAGGGTTAACTAGGCAACTAAAACTTGTAGAACATTGGGAGGGACAGAATCCCGAGATCGTCCTTAACTAGTCACCCGCAAAGAAAATTGTCTGGGGAGTGAAAGCTGGCCCCCATGTATATTGTTTAATCCTTATTAGTGGATTGCAATATTCGACTATTATATTATACTATGTATTCTATACGATCTCAGCATGGTGGCCTTACGAGGGACTGGAACGTAATACTATATGCTATGTGATAATTCATGGCTTGGCTAGCCCTGCTAGCACATGGCTTGATCTGAGAATTCCTATTATACGCATATATCTATGGGATAACTCAGACTCCACCTAGTAAGTCGTATAAGTTATTGGCCAATTTTGTAACTGAACTTATTTGTGCTTGTATTATTTGTTAAATAGTTAGGATCATTGACTATCATGGTGCGAATTTGGTTGTAAGGTTAGATCGTAGTGTCACGATAGGCTATGGACCGAACTACAAGACATAATTATATATATATATATATATATATATATATATATATATATATATATATATATATATATATATATATATATATTCTGGTTTTGTTTCTTCATTCGTGCTTCCTTTGTGGTACTTGCTATTTGGGATGTAACCCTACTGGTATTGTATGGCCAGGTTTAGAGCCAGCACCCAAGGATCCAGCTTACTTTCCCCTGAACCATGGTGTCCAACATACAGATGGACGCTGAGGGACACGAGTGAGTTTCTTTATCACTGCTCGTTATTATACATTTTACTCTTTCGTACGTTTAGCCACCGGCACTTATTAGCCGTAAATCTAGATATTTTTTTTTCCTTACATGATTATAATTAATCAGACTGCAGCTGATCATGGTCATATACTTTTACTACTCTGTCAGCTTCTCATTTTGTATAACTAGTTTCTAGAATATTTTGTAGAGCATTTGTGACACCTTACTTCTTTTTCATATATATATTCTGTGTTTACTGTCCTTACTTGGCAGATTGAGACAATAAATATTCTACGTGACCCTATGTGACTTGCTTGTTGTATGCACCCTCTTATCTAGTTACAGTCGTGATCGACGTATGACGTTCTATACCTTGTATGGGGTAGCTGGCCATGTCCGTCTCCGAATTTTGGTACTGGGGTGTGACAAAGTTTTAATTGTGGCCCATGTGGGTCTATATTTTTAGATTGGTGGGGTGCTATGGTCATAAGAGTCTCAATCAAATATGTCCTCTTTGGTATCTTGCTCCGCCTTCCTCGATACCAATGCTTGAACTGTTAAAACTATTTGCCGACTTGATTCTTCATGTCATGTTCTTAATGTTATTGTCCTTTTTTAGGGCTTCCTCAGTTGCTAGAGCACCAGGCTTCGTAGGACAAGGTCCCCCTGGGCAACAACGGGAGGTAGCACCTGCCCGGAGTCAGATTTGAATAGAGCAAGTAGTTTAGAAAGTTGGCATAGTGGAACCGAAAGTACCAGCAGTACCAATGATACTTGACACCTCGGTATTACTAGAGATCCTCAAGGAAATAATGGCTACATAGCAGCATCAGATGGCGGTGCAACAACATCAACGGTTTCAACAATAATAGTAGAATATCTTGTTAAGTCAGGATTTATAGACGGCTATAGAAAGAGGTGGAAGGACTGATTCAGGGGCATCAGTTAGATTTATCGACTTAACCCGAGGTACTTTGATGACAAGGAGGACGATGCCATCACAGTAGATGCATGGTTGCAAGATATTGATATTATTCTAGCAGTGACGAAGGTTTTGACTGATAAATAAGTTGACCAGGTCCGACTACAGCTTCAAGACCTTGTCTGTGACTGGTGGGCATCAATAGAGGTTGGCTTGAGGTATCCTATCTCTTGGGACAGTTTTAGGACCCATTTTTGGGCCAAGTATTTTGGAGTTGTCGTATAATATAAGCTTTAGCAAAGGTTTATTGGTCTCAAATAGGCCATTAGGATAGTGAATTGATATACAACAAAATTCTGTAGGCTGAGTAGATTCGCTCTGGCTATGGTGGCTATGGAGTCGGACAGAGTGATGAGGTTCCAACAAGGACGTCGTTTGGAGATTCTACAGCTGGTAGAGGGGCACGACTACCAGACTTATGAGAAAGTACAGCTGATAGCAGCTCAGAGATACGAGCTTAACATGCAGAGGTTGTCAGTGAGAACAGGAGGCCAGAAGAGGTCTCATGCTCAGAATAGAGGAGGAGGTAAAGGTATACGCCGAATGTCAGCACCAAAACTTGGCGTTCGTATTCTTGATTCAGTACCGTTGAGGACGACAGTTTCAATAGTGACAGTACCAGCTCGGTAGCAGCAGTAGCAACAACATCAGCGTCAGGGAACAATGGTAGGTTACACTTACTATGGCAAGGGAGGCCACACCAGAGATGTTTATAGGGCAACCAATGGGCTGTGTATAAGGTGTGGTAGCCCAGATCACCGGATATCCAATTATCTGATGATTCAGAGGCCAGGAGGGTCATTCCAACAGTTACCAGCATTGCTAGCACCAGGGGCAGTTCACCACAGAGTGACAGCAGTAGCAGTACTGCAATTAGCTCAGTATTCGTTACCAACGTGTCACTCTCCAGTCCCAAAATATGTAAAACTTGGAATACGTAGCATGCCAGCCGTATGAATATGATAACTCTAATATGTTGGAAAATCAAAACACATACGTATACTGTAATATGAATATTAATTCACAAATGGAACATATATTGTCAACACAAGTCACAGGCATCTATATCTCATCCATAAGCACAAGTAAAGGAATATCAAAATAGATAACTAAATGTCACAAGTATGAAGTATCAAAAGAATAATAGTCGGGTGGGACAAATCTACTACCCATCGACTATATTAAAAACTAAAATGATAGGGGAGATCAAAACCCCAATATAAAATAAATGTGAATAAAGAAACAATAGCTAAGGATCCATCAGCAATGAAGTAATCACTGGTACTCAGAAGGTAAGACCTCCTCAACAGAGAATGAAGCATCAGGTCCGGGTTCGTATTCCTGTGGATACTCCTCTATACCCGGAAAGGGACCATGTCCTCAGTGGGACGTAATAAGATACATAAAAGAATGCTAATAAAGTACTAAAAATAAATATCCAAAGGGTCGCATAACCGTCTGTGTGAAATGCTCTTTTGAGAATAACTTTACAATGCATGGACTATCTGGCAAAAAATGGGATTGGCGTGACTCTCTCGGAGAATCAATGGCCTACAAAGCGTAACGTCTTTCGATCATCAGAGGCCGCCTGTAAATAATATAATATAAGGGCCATCTGACCGTGCATCTTCGACGGAGCGTACGGGTTACAAAAGGAAAGTGTAAAGGATCCCTACACCCTTACTCATTGTTCTCTCCACCCATTGATACTAATGTGTCATATCCATAACACGTAATACCACTAGTAACTGCTAAGTCTGCTAAATATGATATTCTATTAGCAGTTATTCCTTATCCTTCATACTACCTTTACGTATAGGTGGCCAGCCTAATACGCAAGTCCGTGTCCTACATGAGACTCACAACTCGTATAACAAATATTTCACGGCCAATGAAACATAAGAATGCCTCAATATCATGGGGTGGTCTCGTACGACTAGGTCAACCTTTATAATATAAATAATAGACAAAATATGACGCAACCGTCGTTTGCACCCAAGTCTTTCTTGGACGCTTAGTTTTATATATATTCAAATAAATAGAATTAAATAATAGAAAATAAATATGCAGCAAATGAATGTAACTAAATAGTACTATAGCAAGGTACTTGCCGACAAATAAGCTGTGAAATATAGGCATATAGACATCAAGCACAACAAACCGAAAAGTAGAGGATCTGAAGGAACGTCTTTGGATGCTGAAATAAATATCACCAACATCTCCGGAATCAGCGAGATAGTCAAAAACCTCTACGCTTTTGTCCAATTTGGACACAGGGGCAAAACGATAATTTTTGGACCAAAACGGGGTCTACAAGTGGTCTACTTTGCACCAAAATACGTGCTAGGGGTAAAGGTCTCTAAATTGGACAAATCATAGGCCAAATAAATCTTAAAAGATGATACGAACTCAACAGTATATCCAAATTTTGATTCCGGTGAGCCGATCATAATTTTGCTCATCAAGTCAACCCGTGGGGCCCATAAATGGGCGATTTGGTCAACTGTCTAGGAATCACGTGAAACTTGGGTCACAAGACTAGCGTGATACCATGAATCCAATAGCGTAAGTTTTATGCATTTCGACGAGCGTTTACCAAATAATGAGAAAATTGTATAATGCCAATATGAAGGACTTTTTATGGATACAGGTTGATTCCGACGCACACACACGTCTAAATCAACTTCCGTGAAAGCCCGTACGTCTGGATATACCATATGCTTCTTTTGGTACAACTGGTAAGTGACGTGGTGGTCCGGTTTGTTGGGACACACTCCGTATCGCAAGTTTCTAAGTTATTAAAAAACTATTTTTCGTGATTTTAAATCTAATTTTTTTGCACAGAACTAATGATCAAATATATGCAAATAATAGGTCATTTAAATCCTGGTTATATTGACTTTGTGTCAGAAAAAGAAAATTGAATTTTGGTTGGGTCGATCGGAAGAAAATCGAATTTCAAAACGGTATCTTCGTTTCAAAAACAGTTAATTCACATATATCTAAAATAAAGATTTTTTTGAAAAGTTTCGGATAAATTTACGTCTGAAATATGGTGGTTCGCATAAAACTACTTGAAGATATTAGAAGGTGTTCATGTTTCGGATAAATTTACGTATGTAGGAAAAAATTTAGTGGGAAGACGGGTACTTGGGGTTCGATTTTTTGCCGAGATTGGCATGCGCGTGCGTGTCAGGTCAGCGACGACGGTTCAACGGCGGTGCTCCGGCGTCTGCGTCGATTGACGGATGAGGGGAAAGGTCTGGGGGTGGCTGCTCTTTGGTTAGGGTTAGGATTTTCATTTGTTATACATATATGTATATATACATAGGTAGGCGGGTTGGGAACTCCTAGGCCGGGTCGTTCACGCTAGGTGGGGGGGTGTTGCTGCTGTATGTTTGATTGTGGTGTAAGTGATTATGGTGGTGGTTGTGTTTGCTTATTACTTCTTCTTTATTTTTTTATCTAATTTATCTATATATATTTCTTTTCTATATTGCTTATATATTTGAACATATATACATTCAAATATTTTTTTCTCATTCGTTATTTATTATAATTACCATTATTTATATAGAATAATTATTTTATTTTATTTTGTTTATTATTATCATTATTATTAATTATTGGTATATTATCGTCATACGTATTATTATTCCTATTATTATTAAATAAAAACCCAAAAAATTTAGGGGAGGTTACATTCTGGCCTACTTACAAAAATTTCATCCTCGACATTAAAACTAAGGCAAGATAAGGAAAGTAGAATGCAATGTGGTAGAAAAGAACAAAGTAAATCATACCTTGATCTTCGAATTGATACGAAAAACATTTGCACAACTCATCCTCGCGCTCCCAAGTGGATTCTTCGGGCGAGTGATGTCTCTATGCCACACGAACCAAGAAAATATACTGATTCCTCAATACCTTCTCTCAACGGTTAAGGATCTCTACAGGCTGCTCTTGGTATGACAAGCTCGGCCGAATGGTAATCTCGGAGTGATCGAGAACATGACTGCTATCTTTCACATATTACCTTAGTTGCGATACATGGAATACATCATGCACTCCCACGAGTGAAGGTGGTAGTGCCAGTCGATACGCGACTTCTCCAACTCGCTCAAGCACGTCAAATGGTCCAATGTACCTTGGACTCAACTTGTCGTGTCCCCCAAAGTAAATAGTTTCTCTAGTTTACGATATCCTCAAGAAGATATGATCACCTTCTTTGAACTCTAAAGGATGACGATGAAGATCTGTCCACTGCTTCTGTCTGTCTTACACTGCTCGCAAGTGCTCCTGTATCCTCTTTATCTTCTCCACAATACTGACAACAAACTCAGGCCCCAAGATCTGACGTTCTCTCATGTCTCTCCGACACACGGGAGACCTACACTTTATTCTATACAAAGCTTCAAACGGAGCCATTTGGATGCTCGCCTGATAGCTATTATTATAGGATAACTCCACAAGATGCAGGTGGTCCTCCCATGATCCTCCAAAGTTTAGCATGCATGCCCATAATATGTCCTCCAACGTATGAATAGTATGCTCTGACTGCCCATTTGTCTGCGGATGATAAGACGTACTGTACTTCAGACGAGTTCCAAGACTCTTTTGCATCCTCCTACAAAAGTGATATATAAAATGTGAGTCCCTATCTAAAACAATGTTAACCAGAACGCTGTATAATCTCATGATCTGCCTTATGTATAAGTCAGCCAAAGTTTCTGTAGACTGGCCAACTAGGAAGGGAAATAAATGAGAGGACTTAGTGAGTCGATCTTCGATCACCCAAATAATATCTCGCCCACTTGGACTCTTCAAAAAACTCGTGACAAAGTCCATAGTGATGTGCTCTCACTTTCACTCAGGAATTAGAAGTGGTTGCAGTAGCCCTGCTATCCTTTGATGTTCAACCTTGACCTTCTGGCACACTAGACATTTGGCCACAAAGCGAGCTATCTCACTTTTTATACCATGCCACCAAAAGTGTTATCGCAAGTCACGGTACATCTTGGTACCTCAGGATGAATAAAATATATCGAACTATGAGCCTCTGCCATCAGTTCCTGCCAAAGCTCTCCATTGGGAACATATAGACGATCACCATATCTCAATATCCCATTAGCATGAATGTGCAATCCCGTCTACTCTTCTGTCTCGGTCCTCTCTCTCAACCTCCTGAATCTAGCATCCATAATAGGTAAAGTTGCCCTGATCCTCTCTACTAGCGATGACTGTACTTGAAAGTTGGCTAATATTCTGTCTGATCCAGATAATACAACCTCTATACCAAGCTCCTGCAAGTCCTCTAGTAATTCCCTCTACATCGTCAAGAATAACGCCGTAGGCATGTGGCTTAACGCATCTGCTACAATGTTAGCCTTGCTCGGGTAATAATGTCGCTCTATCTCAAAGTCCTTCATCAATTCAAGCCACCATCTTTGCCTCATATTTAGCTTCTTCTGTGTGAAGACATACTTGAGGCTTTTGTGGTCGGTATAGATCTTCACTCGTTCCCCATATAAGTAATGTCTCCATAGCTTCAGGCCAAAATTAATGGTTGCAAGCTCCAAGTCACGAGTTGAATAATTTTTCTTATATACTCTCAATTGTCTAGATGCATACGCAATCATCTTGCCATGCTGCATCAATACGCATCCCAATCATTTCCCTGATGTGTCGTTGTAGATCATGTAGCCTCCTGATCCTGATGGAATAGTCAATACTGGTGTTATAGTCAAATGCTTCTTCAACTCCTCAAAAGCGGCTACATTCATCCGTCTATATGAACTCTTAGTCCGTGCAAGTCAAATGAGTCATAGGCTCTGATATCCTTATGAAGTTTTCTATGAACCGTCGGTAATATCAGGCAAGTCCAAGAAAACTTCTCACCTCCGATGCTGATGTAGGAATGGGCCATGTCTCAACTGCAAAGATTTTCTCCAGATCTACCGAAATGCCATCTCCAGTGATGAAATGCCAGAGAAATGAGACCTTATCTAGAAAGAACTCATATTTGCTGCGCTTCGTATACAACCACTCTCTCCTTAATGTCTCTAAGACAACCCACAAGTGCTTCTTATGCTCCTCGTGGCTTTTCGAATAGACAAGGATATCATCTATGAAAACAACCTAGAACTGGTCCAGATACTGATTGAAGACTCAATTCATCAAGTCCATAAAGACCGCTGGAGCATTGGTCAACCTGAATGGTATGACCATAAACTCGTAGTATCCATATCTTATCCTGAATGCGGTCTTCGAAATGTCCTACTTTTGCACCTTCACCAGGTGATATTCTGATCTCAATTATATCTTCGAGAATACTTTGGATCCACTAAGATGGTCAAATAAGTCATCAATACATGGCAGAGGGTACTTATTCATCCTAGTTACATCATTTAAGGCCCTATAGTCAATGCATATGCGCACAACCCATCCTGCTTGGGTACAAATAACACTGGGGCTCCCCAGGATGATGCCCTCGACGGGATGAAGCCTTTCTCTTCTAACTCCTTTAACTGTGCCTTCAGCTCATCCATCTCCTTCTTCGCCAATATGTAAACTTATGATGCTATGGGTGTTTCTCCTGGAGTCAACTCGATCGAGAACTCTACATCTCTATCCGAAGGTCGACCTGGCAAATCCTCTAGAAAGACATCCTCAAACTCTAAAATGATAGGATAATAAATAACATCGTCCAATTCTATCTGAACCCCATCGAGAACCTCTGTGGATCCTCGTGCAAACTTGAACTCTGACTGGCCTGGTACTCTAAAGAGAATGCTTTCTTCATAGAAATCGAAGAAACCATGGTACTTGCTTAGCCAGTCCATCCTAAGAACAACATAGAAGTTCGGCATGAGAAAGACTAAGAGTCGAGCCTTCATCTCTCTGCCACGAATTATTACTAAACAAGATCTACAAACACGGCTAACATGTTAAACTCCTCCTGAGTTTCTGAGTAGTCTACATTGATGGCGAGGGTAAAACCATATCTCACGGGGGGTGGAGAGCATTGGAACAGATTCAAGGTAGTTACAAATCAAGCAGTCGAGGAGAGTATAAAATTGGAATTCAAAGGAAGTGATTAAATAAGTGGATGAGATCCTATTCTCTAATCCTATTTGCAGGCTTGCACGACATAGTAATGAAACCGAGACAATATATTCTTGACCTGTATGGGCCACTACAAAAATATGTCATGCCCCAGTCCCAAAATACGTAAGACTAGGAATACGTAGCATGCTAGCCGTATGTATATGACAACTCTAATATGTTAGAAAATCATAACACATACGTACGCTGTAATATGAATATTAATTCATAAGTGGAACATATATTGTCAACACAAGTCACAGGCATTTATATTTCATCCACAAGCATAAGTAAAAGAATATCAAAACATATAGCTAAATATCTCAAGTACAAAGTATCAAAAGAATAATAGTCGGGTAGAGACAAATCCACTATCCATCGACTATATCAATAACTAAAATGATAGAGGAGATTAAAACACCAATATGAAATAAATGTCAATAAAGAAACAACAGCTAAGGATCCATCAACAATGAAGTAATCACTGGTACTCAAAAGGTAAGACCTTCTCAATAGAGAATGAAGCGTCAGGTCTAGGTCCGTACTCCTGCAGGTACTCCTCTATACCTGGAAAGGGACCAGGTCCTCAGAGGGACGTAATAATATACATAAAAGCATGCCAAATTTCTAGATAGTGTGGCTATGGCGCTTTAATATCGGCAAAATATTCTATTTCCCCCCTTCCATTAAGTATCTCTCCCTTTTCTTTTGTCGAGTGACTTCGTTCCTCCTTTGGTTTATTCTGTATTTTTTGATCTCTCATGGCTTTCATCCAAAGCGGTACGGGAGCTACCCCCAATGCAGTTTCCCACTATCGACGAAGAATGCTGCTTGATTGAACGAACATTGTAATAACCTTTCTAATAAAACAGTTCTATTTGAGCAGGTTCCTTTAAGCTCAGAATCCGTGTCATTATATTACTCGAGTTTTCTCTCTAAAGAGTAAAACAGGTTCTGCCTCTAGAAGCTTCTATAAAGCTTTGCCCCGGTAGAAGCTAGTCGCTTCGGTAGCTTGCCTGCCAAGCCTGGAGAAGCGATGTGACGCCTACAAATGGATGACCGGATAACTCTAATATATCTGACTCTGATTGATTTTTCAACGGGAGCTAAAGCTCGAATCAGTAAATGCCTTCCCGTAGCCGATACGTATCGCGACTAACTACTAATTCAAAGTCTTGTTGATTCTTCGTAACTTACTTTGCTCGCCTCTCTTCAAAAAAAAAGACCATGGGCCTCCTTTCTCTCTCTCTTTTTTCGGAACCCGGCGCTGTTATTGGCATAACAACCGGTACACCAAAGGTTGACCCAACTGTTTGATAATAAACGAAAGAAATTGAAACTAGGTTTATACAAAACCCTTTCTTTCATTTACAAACAAGAAAAAGAAGTACAATTAATCCTATACGAGAATGTTAAGTACAAAAATTTGATTCTAGGGAAATATTGCTATAGGAGTCTGATCTGCGGTCGATCACTTTGTCCCTTGGACCACATGATGACGAAGAAGTGCTGTAGAAGACGAAAAAGAAGCTTCAAAGACTGTAGGAAAGGTTAAACTCTCGTTGTCAAAGCTCTCTATGTGTGCTCACTTGGCCTTGACCTCTGTCTGTGGCTCTTGAATTCTCTCCTCTTCGGATTTGACCCTTTTCTCTACCTGTTTTCGAACTTGGACCTCTATGGTCGGAAATCTCTATTTATAGGGTTTGATCATAGTCGGCGTAGAAACCGAACAGCGGAGGGAGCTGCACCTTTTACGTCGCGTTTATAATAACTGCCACCCACGTATGAATAATCTCCTGAATTGGCGTATGATGCGTGTCCCATTACGAGATAATGCGTATAATCGCTCCTCGAAGATCACGGCATGTAAGCCACGTAGGTAACTGTCTCTGTCGTAGAGAAGGTTGGCATAAAGGCCAAATAACTGTCATGTTGGCATAAAAGCTAAATAGTTATCTTGTTGGCGTAAAAGCCAAGTAGTTGTCTGGTTGGCGTAGAAGCCAAATAGCTATCTTTTTGGCATAGAAGCCAAATAGCTATCTTGTTGGCATAGAAGCCAAATAGTTGTCTTGTTGGCGTAGAAGCCAAATAACTGTCTTGTTGGCATAGAAGCCAAATAGCGTAAAGCTTGATGCTGCATGGGTAGATAACCAGCGTAAAGATAGCCAATTATCCTTCTTTGACTGAGGTCTTGAGCATATTCTGGGCCAAATAGCCTTATCACGCACCTTTGCAAATATGGCCTGAGTTGGCGTATTTTGAGGAGATAGCATACAACGTACTCCTATAGTTGAAAATAGCCAGGTCGGCGTATTTCAAGAAGATATCATACGACGTACTCCTATAGCTGAAAATAGCCTGGTTGGCGTAATGTGCAGGGATGATGATGTGAGCGTATTAGCCCTAATTATAGCTCTCCCAGTCATTAAAAGTAGAACCGAATCTCGTGCATTAAATGTAGAGACCTGCCCCCATCTCGCGCATTAACTACAGAGACGTGCCTCAAGTTCTATACGAGGAACAGCTTTTGACGTGGCGGTTGATTTCGTCTCATCCTGAGCGTAAAAGCTCATCTCTGCCAGTGTAAAATAGGCAGCATATTCCTTGAATACGTAAACGATGTCTTATATCAAGGATTATGTCTCTAAACGACAGTCTGGGGCTCTGTGCAGAATCATCATAACAGCCGTCCTCTCGATCATCGTGCAGTACTCTTTGTCAGGAGTCAGGTTCACTACTTTGTCTGACAGGTTCATTCGAGGAATACGAAGAGTTTCTCATACAACTTCCCGTTCCATTAAAAGCAGACAGGTTTTTACGCCAAAGTGGCAATATGGCAACCTTTTTACGCCAAAGTAGTCAGGAAGTACCACTTTACGAGGGTTATTCTGGAGCTATGTTTTACGCTGAATAGCGCTGAAGCTCTATTGTATGCTAATGGCTCTGAAGTCATGTTTTACGCCACCCAGTGCTGGAGCTCTATTTTTTATGCTTCTACACCAACCCAGTCCTCTCGTATAGGAGCGAGCCTATCGTTTCTCCTATTGGGGATAATTCGTTGATTAGAGGCCCATCGCCTTTTAGAGAGGAAACCTCCATAGTTTCGGCTAGCAGTGCCGGAGATTCTTTGCTCGAGATCGCTGCTGCTACTACTGTTTTTGGTAGTGCTACGAGATCGCCTACGAGGCCGAGCATATTAAGAATACCTTTATCCAGACCAATAATGGGAATCATCCCTTCCTCGTCTGTAAGTATTTCCAGCGAGATTCTACCCGATGAGCCTCGAGTGGATCTTGGTAACGACTGGAAAGACTACCCTCCAACGTTAGTTGGTGCACCCTTTTCCCCAGGTATGACAGCTCTCTTAGCATCATTAAGAAATGATTTAGCTGTACAGGCTGCGGACGCGACATATATACCATCGGTCATGGGTAAATATTATTTTTATGCCTCTTTTAGGAAAATTAACATCAAGTTGATATTAACTTTCTCTTGTCTTCTTTTCAGGCGAAGACATCTCTGGATACAGCGAAGCTGATGCAACCTTTGATTTTGTTGCAGATCCTGTCGATGAAATGGAGGTGTTTGATACCTAAGGGGCATGCTTTGAAGCTGTGGATCCTTCGTCTGCAATATTTTCGGGTGTTGTCACGCCCATAGCAGTCCAGATATCATCAGAGGAGGATGAGCCCATCATCATGACTGTGCCTCCTTTATTTCGTTGAGTATGCCAACAACTTCAACCGTTACTGGTGTTCGTTCTTTTGTTATGCCATCTGTAGAGGCAACGACCGTGGCAATATCCACCGCAATCATTCCTGAGAGAAGATTTCCCGGTATCGCGGCCACTCCCAGCGTGCATCCGGTCTTTGATATGCTGATTGAACAATATACCAGCCTATTCTATCGCAGTATAAAGGAGTTGATTTCCATGGTGCTGGAGAAGAACATAAGCTTTGATAATCTGCTGACGTCCTCCCAGTTTACGATAGTGCCGATCAAAAATTCTAATAACGCTGGAAGAGCTGATGCGCTGGAGCAAATAGTTAATAGTTTAGAATAATCCATTAACGAATATTTGCAACTATCTCAAAGCAACGTCGATGATATGATTCAGGCCGAGTATAACTCCTTGACTGCGAAGCTTGCTGAATAGATAGAATCTCTGAACAAATTTATCCGGACACAACAGCGAGAGATGGATGAAGAGCAGGCCATCTTGGAGGAGGTTATTCCTTAGCTAACCCAGTACGAGACCGAATATAAAGGAAATGACGCGAGGGTCTGTAAATTGGAAGCCAAACTTGCTCAAGCAAAGGAGTGGGCTCTCCAGTCATCGGCAGCTCGAGATGTGTTGAAGGGCCGAATGGATACAGCTCAGCGGAACTTGGCACATGTGAGCGACATTCGTACCAATTTTGTTCATGTTCGGCCAGAACTATCCCTCCTGAGCGATGATGAGGCACGACTTGGACTCCCAGAATGAGAGGATGGCCGCTTTGGCACAACAGATTCGTGATTTGACTGCTCCTCCCTAATGATGTACTTTTGCTTCTTTTTGTAACTTGCTCTTTTTGGAGATAATAAGGAGGCTTTATCTGACTTTGGTGGACCCATTATTTTTGAATATAAATGATAGGCTAGGGTGAAAGTGATATCAGAGGTAATATGGACGTGATATAATTTCGGTAAGCTTCAGCTATATATATCTATTCAGAGGTTATATGGACATGATAGAATATCATCCAACTAAATTTGTATACAAAATACTATCAGAGGTAATATGGACGTGATAGGTTTTGAAGTTCCAAATTATTCAGAGGTCATAATAACATGATAGAATATGGTCCAACCAGTATTTGTACGTAGTATCGTCAGAATAAGATCTTCATCATACTCCGTTTAAGTAAGGGAGATTAAGCGTAATACCTCTTCAGGAATTTGCCGTCGATAGGAGCCATTATCAGATCTCCATTAGGCTTGGCTAATCTATAAGCGCCGTTCGAGAACATCGTCTCAATCACATTAGGGCCTTCCTATTTGGGCTGGAATTTACCCTTACTCTTGTGCGTGATGATCATTGGCCTCTTCACAGCTAAAACTAGCTCACAACTTTGAATACTCTTTTTTTCACTTTTTGATTAAAAGCTCTGAAAATGCGTGCTTGGTAGAATGCAATGCGCTGTTGGACTTGAAGACATTTCTCGTCTAATCCTTCTAGCTCTTGAAGCCGTAGCTGATCATTATTTTCCTGAGTTAACTCATTAGCCACTACTATTCTGAGTGATGGAATTTGGATTTCAATGGAGAAAACTGCTTCACACCCGTAGACTAATGAGAATGGGGTAGAACCCGTCGATGTTCATACCGTTGTGCGGTATGCCCAGAGGCATTCTCCCAGCTTCTCATTCCAATCTTTTTTGTTCGAAGAGACAAACTTCTTTAAGAGTTTGATGATGGTTTTGGTGAAGGCTTCCGCCAAACCATTAATAGCCGGATTATATGCCGTAGAGGCCATATTTTGTATTCGATTTTTATTGCAAAATCGGTGAAACGCTTGGCTGATGAATTAAGGCCCATTGTCATGAATTATCCTTTGGGGTATCCCAAAGCGATAAATGATATGGTGCTTGATACAGCTGATCACGTTGGATGTCTTTACCTCAGCAAGGGGGATTGCCTCCGCCCATTTAGAGAAATAATCGGTAATAGCCAATATGAATCGATATCCTCTGGAAGACGATGGGTGAATAGGACCAATGATATCCATACCCCATGCTTCGAAGGGCCATGATGCAATGGTAGGATGTACATACTCAAAAGGCTGATGTATAAAATCTACATGAACCTGACAGGCTTTGCATTATCTTGCATACTTCACTGCATCTGCGATCATAGTAGGCCAGTAGTAGCCCATCCTCCTGATTCAATCCTGTAACTTAGGACATGGTTAATGTGCTCCACAGACACCATCGTGAGCTTCACGGATAACCCACTTTGCGTCATCATCGGAGAGACATCGTAGTAGTAGTCCATCGTATATTCGATGATATAGACTTTGTGAAGAAGCATCAAAATAGAAGCGTAATAATCATTTTTTGATAGACACTGCTTCTTTAGGATCCTCTGGTAAGATTCCGTATGCCACAAAATCTATAAAGGGACTTCTCCAGTCTCTCTTAGGAGGAACCGTGCTTGTGGCGTAGCTACGTTCTAGGTGCAAGTTATTCTTCACGCAGAATAGATCTCCGTTGAGGAGGATCACCGAATTCTGCCTCCTTATAGGAATGGCTAGATCTGCAGCTAGACTGGCCAGAGCATCAGCTTCCAAATTTTGAGATTGAGGCACATGTTCTAGGAAAAATTCTTTAAAAGACATGGCTATCTAGATCGTTGCTTGGTGATAAGGAATGAGGTCTGGATTGCGGACTTCATGCACTCCTCTGACCTGATTGACGATTAGCTGAGAATCACCAAAAGCTTCCAAGTATTGAACGTCCAATTCTTTAGCGACTTGAAGCCCGATTAGTAGAGAATTATACTCTGCCATATTATTAGAGCAGGGTTCGCTAAGAGAATATGCTCGGTAGATGACGAGTTTATCAGGAGTTACCAGGATAATTTCTACTCCTGAAACCACGTTTCCCTTGGGACTAGTCCTGGAGGTGCCATCGAAGAATAGCTGCCATGTATCACCTTCCATTACAGAGTTACTTTAGCGACTTAAAGCCCGATTAGTAGAGCATTATACTCTGTCATATTATTAGAGCAGGGTTCGCTAAGAGAATATGCTCGATAGATGACGAGTTTATCAGGAGTTACCAAGATAATTCCTACTCCTGAAACCACGTTTCCCTTGGGACCAGTCCTGGAGGCGCCATCGAAGAATAGCTGCCATGTATCACCTTCCATTGCAGAGTTTATCAGGATACATCTTGATCTGATTGTACCCTAAGAATCTGTCCATGAAAGACATGCGTTCAAAAACACATGTGTTGTCGATTATAACGTCTTTGATGGGAAGAGGAAACTCGTCCTTGGGACAGTCTGCATTGAGATCTCGGAAGTCGATACAAATGTGAACTTTCCCGCATTTCTTCATGACTGGGACAACATTAGCGACCCAATCAGGATGTTGTTCTTCCCTGATGAACCCGCAGGCTATCAACTTCTTAATTTCAACTTCGATGGCATCCATCATATCCGGGCAGAACCGACGTTGGTGCTGCTTTACAGGTTTTGAATTGGGCGGTAAGTTAAGCTTATGGGTAGCCACTTTTGGATCAATACCTAGCATATCCTCATAATTTAACGCAAAGACGTCGATATATTCTCTTATCAGCTGGATCATCTCTTTCCTTTCTTCTTCGGAAAGATTGTTACTGATAAATATCGGCTTTGGTAAAAATTTATCCCCAACATCAATTTGGATAACTTTATCTTTAGGGGGCGGTTCTCTCTGCTCGAACCGAAGTTCCTATTGTGTATCCATTTGCTGTGTCCAGGAGTCATTTTTGAACGGTTCAGATTCCTGTTCGTCTGCTTTGAGAGAATCTATTAATACTGTATTTGCTGACAATGCTCGTTCGAGATCATCGTATGAGTCGGAGGACGATGAACCATCCTGAGAAGAGGAAAATGTATCCTCATTTGATAAGAGACGTGGTATACCCTAACACGAAGTGAGTTCGTTGACGGTAGGGATGACCATACAACGACATTCGCCTATCTTTCCCATAGTTGAGGCCTGGTTCTGACTTCAGGTCATAACCCGTGCTTTGCATAATCTTCAAAGCTTGTGGGCTATATCTGTAAACCTGTATTTTCCCAACATCGGACTCGTGAGAATCTTCTTGTACAATCGGTTTGCTCCATATGCGACCGAAGACTATTGGATGCTGATTGTTGTGAGTAGGCGGGATAATAAAGATAGAATCTTTATGTGGCCCATATATCATGATGACATTAGATGTTGATGCTACTTCCCATACATACGGATGATAGGAGTCTATAGCTTTCAAGAATTTTTGTGCTATAAGCTCTATATCGTTATGAGGGGAGGTTTCATGATTTAGAAATTGAGCATCAGAATACTGGAAAAGAGAATCTTTATTATCGTCAGAAACTATGTTCCCGGTTGTATTTACATCAGTCGGCTGCGTGCTACGCCAAAGGTTGATGACCAAAGATGGAGGCTTCTGGTTCAGAGTGATTACTAGGGGATCACATCCTCCTCCTAATTTGATTTTGTCCAAATGGATAGCCATGGGCTCCATGACTTTCGGACGGGTAGTCCGTCCTTTCACCTGGATTGACAGGAGTTGCTCAACAGATGGCTCTCCTGGCTTCCGGTAGGATTCCTCCTCCGTCTTGCCTGACACCTCCTTCATGTAGTCTTGGGTGTACAATATGGCATCGGAATAGTAGGACTCAACTCCTTTGAATGGGTTGAGGTCAGCAAACTCCGTTTTTACTGTTCTTTGGGCATCTATATATTTGAAGCATTAATGTAGAGTCGATGGAACAATATTGTGATCGTGGATCCATGGTCTACCCAACAGAATGTTATAGGATACCTCAGAATCAATGACGTAGCAAGTAGCCACTGATCTAAGGTAACCAATCTGGATCCTCAGATGAATCTTCCCCAACGGCTTACTTTTCCTGGCGTTAAAGCCCACGATTGTAGTGGTGGTGTAAGACAGTTCGCTTATAAAAATCCTCAATGGCCTGAGCAGACTATGAGGGATAATACTGATTGACGATCCCGAATCTATATGAATCCGGTCTACCTCCATGGAACCGATGTATCCGGTGTAATAGAGGGGCCTGTCATGCTTGTTATGTTTCAACATCATGTCTTCTTGAGTGAAAGTGATGTTAGGGACCACTTCCATCACGCTATGGCATTGAGGACATGCCACATGCTTTTTGTCGAAGGACTTGAGCTGGGTCAAGCATACGTCCACCTGCATCAAAGCTTCGCTCAAGGCTTGACGAGTGTCTTTGGATACCTAAGCAGCTCAAAAATGGACAGTCTAGCTGGAGTATTAGCCAATTGGGCCAGGATGTCGAAGTTATATGGTTTCTCTAAACCTTTATTTTGAATATTCTTTAAAGGTTTATCGAAACGAACTTCTTTCTACTTGCCCTTGTCCACCGAAGTTGGTCTGGAAGGACCTGCCTCCAGTATGACAGGTTCAGGCTCTAGAAGTTTGGCAGCTGAAGTGTCTGTCGTCGCTTATCCCTGATTTCCTCCATAGTCCTTGAGGTAGGCTTTCCCTGAACGGGTTCTGGTAGCCAAAGCCTCTTCTTCTGATATCGAGAAAATTGCAACCATATGGCATGGTTTGCCTTTTGAGTTTTAATGGACTTAGCCTTAACAGCTTGAGTCTCTTCCTCAATCTCTGACACCAGATCAGAATGAACCCATATAATCTCACCACACTGGATAGTTAGGGGTACCAGGTCATGATTTTGACCCTTGGCCGAAGGGAGATTAATAATGTTCATCATCGTCCAGAAAATAGGTACAACACCATCCGGGACTTCTTGAGGAGACAGATTGCCGAATTGGAGAGAGATCATGTTGGCAGTGACCGTCTTCTCGCTATTACGCAGAGTGATGGCCTTGTCGTTGATCAGCTCCTGAATTTTCCTCTTTAGTACATAATATACCTTTGTGGGATGTGTATGTACCTGTAGAAATACAGTACTTGGGACTATTGGTACTGCCGACTTTATTTGGCCTCTTTACCTCGGGGAGGGTAAGCTTGCCACTTTTGACTAGACAATCGAATATGCTCGGAATATCGTCGTCGTCAAAAGAGTATTCTTCTTTAGGCCTGGAAGTCCCAGGATTTGTCTGTGTAGTCCCTGGAGTATATTGCTTGGACGTGTTGATCGCCAGAGCTTCTTTTCCTTTGGAACCACGAGGATGGTCACTATTGGAGGATGACCACTTCCCTTTTTAGAGGTAGAGATCATGATTTATCACGCGTCTTCCGACTGTTGTCTTCAGCGGCTACCGCTGAGATCATAAACGAGGGCTAATTATGGAACTGATATGGTCCTGTGAACACCAAGATTTGTGGAAGTAGGTTCTTCCTGCAAATGTCTACCAATGCTGAATTCGGAACTCCGGGAGGCATCTGCAAATTAGCCTGACGAAAACGTTCAATGAAAGTATGAATGTTCTCTTTCTCCTTCTGCTTTACTTCGATGAGCAAGTACATAGACATATCCATCCCTCCTTCGTAGAATCTAGTAAAGAACAGAGTCTTGAAATCTTCAAAGGAAGTAATGCAGTTGTCCGCAAGACTACGGTACCATTGGTAGGCCACTCTAGATAGACATTCCTTAAATACTCGAGTGAGAAGGACGTCATTCTCCTGCAGCAACACCGTCATCATGCTGAAATAGTTCATGTACTGACTCGGTGACGTCTTTCCCTCAAACAAAACCATAGCCTGTGGTTTGTATTTTGGCGAGAAAGGGATATCGTCCCAGATAGCTGGGTAAGGCTGGTTGATTCCCAATTTCTTGAGCTGATCCTTATGCTTCAAGGTATCAAATTGGGCTTTCAACTCCCGATTTGCCTGCATCGGATCTTCAGTCGGGAAAGGGACCACAGAGAGGTGAGAGGTCGATTGTATTGTAACTCCAATAGGAGGCAATACATTCTCTGGGTTCAGAGGTGGAGGGGCCGTTGACTCTTGATTTGGAGCAGGCTCCTGGTTTGTGTTGGATGGTGGGATGTCCACCCCCACACGTAGTTGAGTTGGAGGAACCGATGCTTGAGCTATAGCAGCTGCATGTTGAGTTATCATCATCTGGTGCATATTCTCCATCATGGAATGCATCTCTTTCAGCGATGTCTCCAATATAGCGATGCGTTGCTCAGTACTCCCTGACGGGGAAGCCTCTTCATGTTTATCTCCGATGGCATAGACCTCTATTTCTTTGGGTGCTACCGAGGGATCAGTATATACCTCTATGGAGATTGAGTCTATACTGTCAATATCACCTTCAGAAAACTGGCGACCCCCAGTGTCATAATCGAAAGAATACGAAGCCGATTGTCGCGAGCTCGAGCGAGTATTCCGAAAGACACCTGCTTCAATATTCTCCAGGAGTCTATCAAATCTCCTTTGGCTTGGAGTTCTAGAGGGATGATGTCTCGAACTGCACCTTCCTCTAGGAATGTGTGAAGCCATGTTCGCTGATGCGAATGTAGGCTCTTCTTCCTGTAAGGGTACAGAGTAGTTCAACCGGTCGAAAACTGACCTTTTTGCTTTAGAGTAGCAGTAATTAACTACAATTTTATGACTATTACAATAGTGCTCCCTAGGGGATGTAATAGACATATTAGAAGATCCCCTGTTTTTGCGCTTCTGGATCAGGAAATTATGCAAGTCAGGAGGATTAACAGAAGAAGAAGGCTTATTTTGCCTTTTTACATCAGTTGGGGTACGGAGATTGGAAATCATAACTCTTTTCCTACCATAAGAATATAGCAGTTCAGCCATGTGAGTAGTGTATGATCCGTCATTCGTCTAAGGAGCATATGTTCCCGTGAACCGGGTCTTCTTTACGCTGGGGGGCTTGTCCTGGCGAAATATGGAGCTTTGTACAGGTTGGCATAAAACTGAGGAAGTCCTCAATCGGCCATCAGCATTCCGCGTAATTGGAAGAGCAGGCAAATTTTTCTCCTGATGGCGTAAAAGACGAGTCGGGAGATCCGCCACTTATTTTCCCTTGCGGTGATTGTAGGGACCATCTGCCTCCTTATAGGCGGGAGATGTATTTTTATGCGTGGGGCACGGTTGGAATTTCTGAATTGGCGCTGAGGCATTGTCAGAAATTTTGTCTGCCACGTCACAGACGGAAGACCGAGTTTTACGTGCGGAGCACGGTGTAGACTTCTGGGTTAATACTGAGGCATTGCCCGAAGCTTTGTCTGCCACGTCACAGATGGGAGACAAAGTTTTACGCGCAGGGCATGGAGTAGACTTCTGGATTGGCACTAAGGTATTAAGCTATGTCTGCCACGTCACAGACGGGAGACAAAGTTTTACGCGCAGGGCGTACAGGTTGCAATATTACAACTTTATTGGTCGGGGAGAGAGAGCCCGCGGGAAGGGTAGAGGATGTCCGGGGCATCCATACTTTGCGCAGCTTCCTATTGTCCTGGACAGAGAGGGAACGAGAGCTACCCCCTGCACGAAGCATGTCTTCATAAGCAGATTGGTCGAATTGGACGACCAGAGTCTTCTTCGTTGATCCGACGGATACAATATCGTGTTGAGCAATGGCATTCTTGTCAGATGAGAAAGTAATCCCCAGCTGAGTCGCCATCTTGTGTTTGATAATAAACGAAAGAAATTGAAACTAGGTTTATACAAAACCCTTTCTTTGGTTTACAAATAAGAAAAAGAAGTACAATTAATCCTATACGAGGATGTTAAGTACAAAAATTTGATTCTGGGGAAATATTGCTATAGGAGTCTGATCTGCGGTCGATCACTTTGTCCCTTGGACCACACGATGATGAAGAAGTGTTATAGAAGACGAAAAAGAAGCTTCAAAGACTGCAGGAAAGGTTAAACTCTTATTGTCAAAGCTCTCTATGTGTGCTCACTTGGCCTTGACCTCTGTTTGTGGCTCTTGAATTCTCTCCTCTTCGGATTTAACCCTTTTATCTACCTGTTTTTGACCTTGGACCTCCATGGTCGGAGGTCTCTATTTATAGGGTTTGATCACAGTTGGCGTAGGAACCGAACAGTGGAGAGAGGTGCACCTTTTACACGGCGGTTATAATAACTGCCACCCACGTATAAATGATCTTCTGAATCGGTGTGTGATGCGTGTCCCATTACGAGGTAATGTGTATAATCGTTCCTCGAAGATCACGGCATGTAAGCCACGTAAGTAACTGTCCCTCGCATAGAGAAGGTTAGCATAAAGGCCAAATAACTGTCATATTGGCGTAAAAGCCAAATAATTATCTTGTTGGCTTAGAAGCCAAGTAGTTGTCTGGTTGGCGTAGAAGCCAAATAGCTGTCTTGTTGGCGTAGAAGCCAAATAGCATAAAGCTTGATGCTGCATGGGTAGATAACCAGCGTAAAGATAGCCAATTATCCTTCTTTGACTGAGGTCTTGAGCGTATTCTGGGCCAAATAGTCTTATCACCCACCTTTGCAAATATAGCCTGAGTTGGCGTATTTCAAAGAGATAGCATATAGCATACTCTTATAGTTAAAAATAACCAGGTCAGCGTATTTCGAGGAGATAGCATAGGGCGTACTCCTATAGCTGAAAATAGCCTGGTTGGCGTAATTTACAGGGATGATGATGTGAGCGTATTAGCCCTAATTATAGCTCTTCCAGTCATTAAAAGTAGAACCAAATCTCGTGTGTTAAATGTAGAGATCTGCCCCCATCTCGCGCATTAACTGCAGATTCATGCCTCGAGTTCTGTATGAAGAACAACTTTTGACGTGGCAGTTGGTTTCGTCTCATCCTGAGCGTAAAAGCTCATCTCTGCCTGTGTAAAATAGGCAGCGTATTCCTTGAATACGTAAACGACGTCTTATATCAAGGATTATGTCACTAAACGACAGTCTGGGATTCTGTACAGAATAATCATAACAGCCGTCCTCTCGATCGTCGTACAGTACTCTTTGTCAGGAGTCAGGTTCACTACTTCGTCTGATAGGTTCATTCGAGGAATACGAAGAGTTCCTCATACAACTTCCTACTTCATTAAAAGCAGGCAGGTTTTTACACCAAAGTGGTGACGTGGCAACCTTTTTACGCTAAAGCAGTCGGGAAGTACCGCTTTACGCGGGTTGTTCTGGAGCTATATTTTACGCTGAATAGCGCTGAAGCTTTATTATACGTCAATGGCTCTGAAGTCATGTTTTACGCCACCCAGTACTGAAGCTCTATTTTTTATGCTTCTACACCAACCCAGTCCTCCCGTACTAGGGTTGGCTCCTCCCACGGCCCTTCGCTTAGAATGTGACCACATTCAAATAAAATCAATCGTATGCGCTAACGTAGGCATTTGATTTTGATGAAAGCGAAGAGGGGAAAGTCTCAAACTCGACTCTATTAGAGAAGAACCTGGGTTTGACCTAAGAGCTTACCTGTTTTCGAGACTTGATTTAGCTTGTTCACTAAAGTACAAAAAATAAATATCCAAAGGGTCGCCCAACCGTCTGTACGAAATGCACTTTTCATAACAACTTTCCAATGCATGGTGCATGGGCTATCTGACTAAAAATGGGATTGGCGTGACTCTCTCAGTAAATCAGTGGTCTACAAAGCGTAATGTCTTTCGATCATTAGAGGTCGCCTATAAATAATATAATATAAGGGTTATCAGACCGTGCATCTCCGGTGGAGAGTATGGGTTACAAAAGGAAAGTATAAATGAGCCTCATATGCTTACTCATTGTTCTCCCCACCCAATGATACTAATGTGTCATATCCATAACATACAACACCTCTAGTAACTGCTAAGTCTGCTAAACATGATATTTCTATTAACAGTTATTCCTTATTCGTCGTACGACTTTTACGTATAGGTGGTCAGCCTAATACGCAAGTCTATGTCCTATATGAGACTCACAACTCGTGTAAAAAATGTTTCGCGGCCAATGAAATATAAGAATGCCTCAACATTATTAGGTGGCCTCGTACGACTAGGTTAACATGCATAACATAAATAAGAGACAAAAGATGACGCAACCGTCGTTTGCACCCAAGTCTTTCTTAGATGCACAGTTTTATATATAGCAAAATAAATAGAATTAAACAACAAAAAATAAATATGCAGCAAATAAATATAATTAAACAGTACTATGGCAAAGTATACTTGCCTAGAAAATAAGCTGTGAAGTATAGGCGTCCAAACGTCAAGCACGAGGAACCAGAAAGTAGGGCTCTGATAGAACGTCTGCTGATGCTTAAATAAATATCACCAATATCTTCGGAATCAGCAAGATAGTCAAAAAACTCTACCCTTTCGTGCAATTTGAATACAGGGGCAAGACGATAATTTTTGGGCAAAAATGGGGTCCACATGTTGTCCACTTTGCACCAAAATGTGTTCCATAGATAAAGGTCTCTAAATTAGATAAATTATTGGTCAATCAAAGTCTAAACGATGATACAAAGTCAACGGTATGTCCAATTTTGGATTCTAGTGAGCCGATCATAATTTCGCTCGTCAAGTTAACTTGTGGGGCACGCGAATAGGCAGTTCGGTCAAATCTCTCGGAATCGCATGAAACTTGGGTCACAGGACCAACGTGATATCACAAATCCAATGGCGTAAGTTTTGTCGTATTCCGACGAGCATTTTCAAACTAATAAAAAAATTACAAAATATTGATATAGAGGACTTTTTATGGATACGGGTTGATTTCGACACGTACACACATCCAAATCAACTTTCGTGAAAGTCCGCACGTCAGGATATACCATACGCTCCTTTTAGTGCGTACATGACGTAGTGGTCCGCTTTGTCGGAACGTACTCCGTATCACAAGTGTCTAAGTTCTTGAAAAACTATTTTTTGTGATTTTAAATCTAAATTTTTTTCCACATAACTAATGATCAAATATATGCAAATATTAGTCCGTTTAAATACTGGTTATATTGACTTCGTGTCAGAAAAAAAAATTAAATTTTGTTTGGGTCGACAGGGAAAAAATTGCCTTTTAAAACAGTATGTTGGTTTCAAAAACTTTCAATTCATATATATATATATAATCATATTTTTTGAAAAGTTTCAGATAAATTTATATCAGAAATAGGGTAGTTTGAATAAAACTACTTGAAGACATTAGAAGGTGTTCATGTTATGGTTGAATCTAAAGAACTAGATCAAAATTTGATCGCGTATGTAGGAAGAAATTCAGTGGAGATGACGGGTACCTGGGGTTCGATTTTTGCCAAGATTGGCGCACGTGTGTGTCAAGTCAGCGGAGGTGGTTCAACGACGGTGCTCCTGCGTCTGCGGCGATCGATGGATAAGGGGGAAGGTCTGAGAGTGGCTGCTCTTTGGTTAGGGTTAGGATTAGGGTTAGGGTTTTCGTTTGTTATACATATATGTATATATACATAGGTAGGCGGGTTGGGAACTCCAAGGCTGGGTCGTTAACGCTTGGGTAGGGTGGGGGGGTTGTTGCTACTGTATGTTGGATTGTGGTGTAAGTGGTTATGGTAGTGGTTGTGTTTGCTTATTACTTCTTCTTTATTTTTTTATCTAATTTATCTATATATATTTCTATTCTTAATTGCTTATACATTTGAACATATATACATTCAAATATATATATATATATATATATATATATATATATATATATATATGTGTGTGTGTATGTGTGTGTGTGTGTGTGTGTGTGTGTGTGTGTGTGTTTTCTCATTCGCTATTATTATAATTACCATTATTTCTATAGAAAATTATTTTATTTTATTTTGGTTATTATTATTATTATTATTAATTGTTGGTATATTGCCGTCATACGTATTATTATTCCTATTATTATTAAAGAAAAACCTAGAAAATTTAGGGTGGTTACACAACACAAGCTCAGATGTACCAATAGCAAAAAAATCAACATAAAGGCCAGCAGAGGCTACATTAACGCTTGTAAGGGATGCAACAATGGGGAGCGCATCAGGGCCAAGGGCAAGCATTAACTTTTTTCTTAGAAGAAGCTTTGGCATTAGGTGACGTTGTGGAAGGTAACATCTCTGTAGCATCTTTTTCTTCTGTAACATTATTTGATTCAGGTGCATCTCATTCATTTATATTTACTCAATTTGTGACACCTATTGGATTGTAGTTCGATGCGTTGCCAGAGTGTTTTACTATACTCACTGGTAATAGGCTCGTAGAAGTTAGTAGAGTATGTATATCATGTCCAGTAGTAGTGCGCGGGCATTTATTACCTGTACGGTTGATCGAGCTCTCTATAGATAACTTCGATGTTATCTTAGGCATGAACTAGCTGAAGGACAGTCATGCTATGATAGATTGCCATAAGGATAAGGTATTTTTTAGTATCCCGAGAACAAAATACTACGTCTTTGATAGATTAGTGGGAGACCAATATAAAAAGGGGATCGCAGCGGCATTGATAGCAGAAGAATAGCTTTCCAAGATAGTCAAGGAGTTCCTAGATGTCTTCTCAGAAGAACTTCTAGGATTACCACCAGTAAGAGATATCTAGTTTTGAATAGAGTTGACTCCCAGAGCAGGACCTATATCTTAAAAGGTTTACCAAATTGCATCATTAGAGCTAGACAAGCTGTATCAACACGTGAAAGAAATGAAGGCAAAGAAGTTTATTCGAACCTGTGGATCACCCTGGGGAGCACCAGTAGCTTTAGTAAAGAATAAGTATGGATCAACACGATTGTGTATCGACTACAGGCAGCTGAACACAGTGACAATAAAGAATAAGTACCCATTACCAAGAATTGATGACTTATTTGATCAATTAAGCAAGGCCAAGGTTTTCTCCAAGATCGATCTTCGATCAGGATATCATCAAGTAAGATTTTGGGAGCAAGACATACCCAAGACAATATTTAGGTTACGATATAGGCAATATAAATTCTTAGTTATACCATTCGTACTGACTAATGCTCCGACGATATTTATGGATTTGATGAACCGCATCTTCATGCCGTATCTAGATCAGTTTATGGTGGTTTTTATAGACGATATTCTCGTCTATTCTAGTAGCAAAGAGAAGCACGAAGAGCATCTTCGGAAGGTCTTACAGATTTTGAGGTAACACCAGTTGTATTCGAAACTCAGCAAGTGTGACTTCTAGTCAGATCACATATTATTCTTGGATTATATTATCTCTGGATCAGGAGTGGCAGTAGATCCAAAGAAGGTTGAGTCTGTAGAGAGTTAGCCAGTTCTTAAGATGGTAGATATTGTGTATTATTTCCTGGGCTTGATAGGATATTACAAGAGGTTTGGGACAGATTTGCAAGAATTTTAGCACTATTTGATCTGTTTGATGCGCAAGGAGTATGTTTTTTGGTCAACAAAGTATCAGGTAGCCTTCGAGGAGCTGAAGAATAGGTTGATTTCGACACCAATTCTCACGCTTCCTGTAGGTTCCGGAGGGTTTACCGTGTATTGTGACACGTCTGGCAAAGGACTTAGGTGTGTTTTGATGTAACATAAAAAAATAATAGCTTATGCATCTTAGTAACTTCATGATCATGAGAAGAACTATCCGACTCACGATTCAGATTTGGCAGCAGTAGTATTTGCACTAAAACTATGGAGGCAATACTTATATGGTGATCGGGTGGAAATATTTATAAATCACAAGATCATGAACTATGTATTCACCCAGAAGGACCTAAACATGAGGCAGAGAAGGTGGTTGGAATTATTGAAGGATTATGACGTGGAACTCCAATATCATCCAAGCATGGCGAATGTGGTAGCTGATGCTCTCAGCAGGAGAGGTAGTACATATATGTTGACATTGTTGTGGCACATATTGGAGGATCTTCAAGAGATAGTACTTCCGTAGGACGCAGGAATTTTGGATAGTTTGAAAATACAGTCTACTTTGGTTGAAAGGATTAAGGTAGCACAGGCAAAGGATCCGAAAGTTCTGAAGCTATGGGCAGAATGCGAGTCTAGTCTAAGAAAGGAGCTGACAATACACGATGATAGAACACTTAGGCTTGGAAATCGTCTTTGTGTACCAAGCGAAGATATCCGGTAGGAAGTTATGATTGAGACATTGTAAGCCCCCTCATTTTAGAATAGGGTTATTTTGGTATTTTATAATTATTTATATTATTTTAATTAATTAAATAGGTTAAAATATTAATTTTTAAAATCCTTTAATTATTAAAGATACCTTGCCATGGCTTGGATATTTTAAGTAATGAACAATATTTTTTCTTCAATTTTTTTTATGTTAATGGCCTTGATTGTACCTATTATACTTGGGACATGGGTGTTTTATTTTTTTGATCTCTCCCATGCTCAAAATATTTACAAATATCTACAACCATTGATATTGCAAATACCCTTATTTGGAGAGTTGAACCCAACCGACCCAAATATCCTACTGAGGCTCTCAAACCAATTTCTATGAGACATGTACACTACCCCACAATCATTCCCTACTCAACAATATATATTTTTTAAATAGCCTCAAAATCCATCAAAATAGAATATTTATATCTTAATTGAATCCTCAAGCACCCCTCAACTTTCGTGAAGCTTGGAGTTCATTTGGCACTCCAAAAGGTCTGTGTCACAAGAAAAGCCTCCACCTTAATCGCAATCGCATAATTTTCGCAAATTATATTTAATATTTAAATCTTCCATGTGAAAAACCTTGTATGAACCAATAAAAATATTATATGATAAATGATTAAACTCCCATGCATTAGAAACCCTAATTTTATGTGCGAAACTACTCTTAGATGACACAAAATTAATGCATGGCAATGTGGTAACCATATTAACCTATTTTGTTTCATGTTGCTATTTTATTATTATAATATGATTTTCTGAAATTAGATAATAATTTCCAGAATATTAATTAATATATTTTTATATATTAAATGAATTTTAGGCAAGTTGGCAACCTTACATGCACAAACTAGTTGTCAAGTTGCTAGAACACCTGGTCGACGCGCAACGGAACTTTGTGCATGCAATATAATTTATTTTAGCATTTTTCACTAATTAAATATAAATTTCAGAACTTAATTCATCTTTAATTTAGTTTTATTTGATGTCGGCATGCGTGTATAAGAGGCTACATGCATGTTCGAAGCATAGTTGAGCGTTGTTGTGAGTTTTGGGATATCGTATCGTATCTACGTACGTATAGGAACACACTTATTAAAAATTATATTATGTCCTAAACGTACATATAATAACACGATGTAAAAGACCCTCATGATGTAATAGACGGTATCATGGAACTTATTTATGGGCACGTTATCCAATGCCATACGACTACCAGATTGTTGGCACGAACGTCACAACACTAGTGATGGGGTATAACGATCTTACCCTTTTATATTAAATAGATTAGTGTATGCTAAGTATTGATTATAATATGTTATATAGGGAAATTTATATCCGTTGCATCTCTGGTTGAGGGCACTAGTCAAAAATACCGTAACAACAGGCAAGTGTACATTGCCATGACGTATCACAGTTCCTTATTTATTTATTTAGTTAGTTATTACTGTTACTTGTTATTTATGATATATATGTGGTCACCCTAGGACTGATATACGATACTTTGTGTCCGAACCAGATTCGGGTTCTAATGTCCATCAGTGGAGTCGAGTATCGTAGATAGAGAGTCATTACTGTCATTACCATATTTTCTAGAAAAAGGTATTTTAGTCTTTTGATAATTAATTAAATATTGTGCATGTTAAATATTTATTTATTGTATTATTTATTTATGGTTAGCATGTTAGATTTATTTTTGGACTTGTGTTAGTGGACCTAACTAGTTAGTTTAGACTCATGGACCAATATTAAATTCTTGTTATAATTGAGCCCAATAATTAGAAGTCGAATCATTAGGAGGAGGATTAATTAAGTTAAACTCATTAGACTAGAACCATCCCTTCTTAATTAATTTCTTTATGAGAGGCCCCAAGGGGTATTTTAGACTTTACATAGTAGCTCGAGGGAGGGAGCAAGTGGGGCCTATATAAAGGGGATAAAAACTTTCTCTCTCTTCATTTTTTATTCCAAATCTAGATCTAGAATTTTTTTCAACCCAATTCTATCAAATCTCTACCAAATTTTTATTTAATTCCTTCCCAAATCACCATTAGAGACTATTAGAGCAAGGATCTATAAGGAGGAAGCATGGATCTACAAAGAAGAGCAAAGATCTACAAGTTGAAGGCTCATTTTACCAATTTTTGAGGTTTTATTAGGAATCCATCTCCCAATAGGTACAATTCAGTTTTTTCCTTAATTTAGATTCTAAATCTAAGATTTAACAATAATAAATTATCCCATATGCATAGGTTACCCATAGGATTTAGTTTTGTGTTCATAGGAGGCCTATTGAGAAAGTTATGGTACTTTTTGTGTCAATTTTGGAAGAATTTCGAGATTGACATTTGTTGTGTGTGTCAATTGGTCCTATAGATTAATTTGGCATGTGCTTATATGTTTGGGGCTAGTGTCGTATTCACAATTGGGTACGTGTAGGTCGTATCCCAATAATTTGGTGATACATGTTAATTTGGGGGGTTTCTCTCCGACACGGGACTTTGTGCATGTCATATTTTGATACGGACACATAGATTTGTGTTTGACTCTTCGTATTGTTCATAAATAATATATTAGACTTGCTCGTATCCTTTGGGGTATGTTTAGATGTGTTGTGGACTCGTGTCGCAACCGTATCCTAGATCTAGTGGGATACGGAAGCGATCCACTCCACGTGTTTGTGCATTTTATTTCTAGATCTATTTCAATTATTTTTAGTCATTATAATATTTAATTATATATATATATATTTATGTTTTAGTGTATCATATACCTATGTACCTATGTATTATGTATATATGTAGCTATATATATATATATATATATATATATATATATATATATATATATATAGTAGTGTATTTAAATAAGTTATATGTATATGTATATATGTTATCTATATATATATATATATATACTTGTATGCTATAATTATATAGATATACTTGCATGATTATATATATGTACGTATATGTGATTATATATATATATATGATACTATAATGTGTGTATGTTATACTATATGTATTATGGTGGAGATGTATATATATATATATATATATATATATATATATATATATATATATATATATGTATATGTATTTGGTGAGCATGTATATGTATATAAATATATCTAGCTAGTATATATAATAGTAGCTATATTGTGTATATATTAGTATATATTTATTTGTGTATTTATTAGTGTAAGAGTGAGAGAGGGGGTTCAAAGCTATAGCAACAACAGCAACAGTATTTAGCAACAGCAGCAGCAGCATTAGCGACAGAAGCAGCTACAACAACAACAACAGCAACAGCATTTAGCGACAGCAGCAGCAGCAGCAATATTGGCGACAACAACAACTACAGCAACACCAGCAGCAGCGTTAGCGACAGCAGCAGCAATAAAAATAGCGACGGTAGCAGAAATAGCAACAACAACAGCAGTATTTATCAACAGCATCAGCAGTATTAGCGACGGCAGCAATAGCCAACTGTGACAGTTTTGCGGTATAATTATATCTATGTATTATTTATAAGTAATAGATATATATATTTGGTATTGGTATATATATGTATATATTTCATAATTGGTATTTATGTATTAGTATATTATATTTTTAGTAGTTAGATATATATTTATTTCTAGTTATCTATATGTACATATGTATAATGTATATATAGATATATATTAGTAGTTGGTAAGTTATTATGTAGCTATAAGTATCCATGCACTAGTAGGTATCATATGTTAGTAGTTAGTGGTATTTAGTAGTTGTTAAGTTTAGCATGTAGTAAGTTAATGGGTTAATTTAGCTAGTGGATATATTAGTAGTTAGTATATATAGAGTTAGCTTGTATGTTAGTATTAATATGGTTAGATATTAGTAATACCTTGAGATATACCAAGGTATGAGTAGTAGGTATTGCCATAGTAATAGGATAGATGTAAACTAATTATGGATTAAACTAAGGTGACTAAAATAAGGTATATAGTATTGTATAAGCATTAATGCATGGTAGTTTATAGTTATAGTTGGATAGTTAATATATATACTAGAGTGACATTACCTTGAGATACCAAGGTAAATGCCAAGGTATTGAGGATACCCAAGGTGTTGGGTTTGGGTATCAAGATATAGGTTTAATGTTGCAATACCAAGTTGGTTCGAAACCAAGGTATCCCTTTAGTATTTGTAATTAGGATTTATATATTTAATATTACTTTATTATAGATATGTGATATTTATCTATTGTTTGCGTATCCTGAGATACGGTATCTTAGTATCATAAGATGTAGCTTGTATGACCTAGATTTATAGTGTATGAACCCAATATCATTAAGATAGACTCATGCAACCTAGAAATAGAAAATTTGACCAAGTTTGACCGGTTTGACTTAGAGTTGACCTAGTTTGACTTTTTGACTTAGAAATTGCTTTATGACCTAGAAGTTGACTAGTTTAACTTATTTTTATTCCAGAACCTTGTATTAATATAATATTCTATATCTAGGTCTTCGAGGTACCGTATCAGACATCTGTAAGACTATTCACCGGACTTCAGGCAAGTACATTTTCTGATAGTTTCTTATTTATAATATTCTCTATATTCATTATATCTAGTGTAGATATCTATATTTTCTTGACACGATGGTTACATGGATTGGTATATCTGGATCTCGTCATTAGATGTCATTCTTTGGTATATATATATTAGGTTACCTCAATACCTTACCCCTAATACCTCAATACCTTGGGTATCTCGAGGTATTGAGATACCCAACTATCCCCCT